>JAPMLY010001124.1:0-27500 GCA_026401115.1 Tetraselmis chui | reverse complement strand
GATCGGTGCATGTGATAAATCGCGGCCTAAAGATCTAAGCATCTGATAAATCGCGGCATTAAAGATTGGTGCAAATAATAAGTCAAGCCTTAAAATATCGACGCATCTGATAAGTCAAGCCTTTAATTAAATATCGATGTATTTGATAAGTCAAGCTTTAAATATCAATGCATTTGATAAATATAGTGCCTATAAAGATCGATAATTGATCAATTGCAAAAAACGCCGATGCATCGATTATTTATCATTAATTGATCTTTGATTCGGAGCCTTAGTCCCGACACCATGCCTCGGGCTTGTTGACTCTGTGACTGTCCCTTTGCGTGACTGTGACTGTAACTACGTGTGCGTTACTTATCTTCCTTACTGATCGTGTGTGCACGGTTTAACACATAGATTTCCAAGTGCAGTAAATGCATATGAAGTTAGTGGTACACTCGGAGCCTACCCATTTAAACAACCAACTTCGTCCATATCTTGCCCCTCTAGCGGGTGACATACAATTAGGGCCATGCGTCTCATGCGGTGTTTACTAACACCTTCTAAAGCACAGCCCTAATGCATATGTTAAAGGTGGTTAAGGATGAGTGCCAACCGCCGTTTGGCCTCATATCCCCTGCGGGGTAGTCCCCTCAAGGCAGCTTGTACATATCTATAACGCTTTGAGTGAGTTGTTTTCTCTACGTATTCGTGATACATGGTAGAGCCGGACCACACTGTCGCGGTGTCTAGAGAAGGTCCGGCTTAGATGAAATTGTATCATCGGGTAGGCATGTTAATCATGCTACCCCGTGTAAATAAACACCTATGAGGCTATAACACTTTGAGTGCATAGTTCTCTTCATGTTCGTGTTGCATGGTAGAGCTAGACCGCTGTGACAAGAGGCCTCGGCTTGGATGAGATCGTACCATGTGGTAGGTGTGCAAACTATGCTACTCCGTGTAACTAAACGCCTTTGAGGCTTCTGGCCGACGTGCCAAGTTAAACTAAAATTTCAGTGCCTTAGTTGACACATTACTGTCAATCGCTTGACCCTTGTCACTAGCGAGTTGGAGGGCCCACGCGCTGTGATAGTGCACAACAATTAGCTTTAAATTATTGATTACTGTGGGACCACAATCGTCAAACACGCGTAACCGCTACGGCTCTTTTGAAACCAACCCGCCGGCGCTATTCCATCTCATGCTCTTGTGGTCTTAGTGAGATTGTTGCAAAACTTGTACATTGACAATCCAATAAGGCTAGGGATCCGCCATCGATACATCGTATCATCCTTCCTCATCAGCCCCTGATGGTGCCATCGATGTGCTAGGTTGTGACATCGACATCGACATGACGATAACAGTGATGACATCAATGTCATTAATTATCAAAACATTTAGAAAAAACAGTTATCATCAATTCCGATATGCTGATATGTCGTCCCAAATATCGATATATAGGTGATAATATCGGCTTTATGTGCCATCGATGTCAATATCCCCATATATCAACGCCATCAACATCGATAATCCGAGATATCAAGCCCATCAACATCGACGTTTCAAAATATCACTTCCATCATAATCGACAAAATTCATTTGATCCCTAGCCAAACAATCTTGTAAGGTCAAGCGCGTAAGAACGGAATATTTAAATTCCTTGTCGTTGTTTCTACTGACACGGTGGGTTATTTACGAATCTCTTGTTCGGGATGACCCCGATCAAGACGAGGCAGCTATAATGTCCGCTATAGTCGACCTTAAAGACACTTAGAGACGTTCTTGGCGGTGCTAACACTTTAGCTGGCTTGATTCACAATTGCTTATTGCGTGCTATTTATGAGGAAGCTATGGTTCTTTACTTTTACATAGCCGTGATAACCTCACGGTATATATGTATAGAGGCGACCCGGTCGATGGTTGTGATAGGTCGTTTGCACCCGTTGTTCGCGCGTAAAAAGCTGCCAAGGCCGCACGCGTTGGCCCAGTGGTCGTCCACCTCTTGCTAGTCTATATGCTCCTCACGGACACGGTAACCTTTTAGAATGCTTGGATGTCCCTAGTCGCCATAGAATGCCTGGATGTCCCTAGGTGCTCGCTTGCGCTCAAAACGCGTCCCTCTTGAACAACCAGCCCCGTCGACGACTCGCACTTGTAACGGGCGATAGACAATTAAAGGCGTGCTTTTTTTGCAGTGCTTACGAACCCCTTGAAAAGAGCAGCCCGAATGCAAATGATAAAAAACATATAGTCAGATTGTTTTAAATCTAGAGGCTTGCAAAACTTACTCACATATGTGACAGAACGCATACCCTAGTGGTAAAGCGTTACTGTAAAAGCGTTGCGTCTTGCCCAGTCCTCGAGGTAACCCTCGAGGAATGAGGATACGCCTAGCGCAACGCCCCATGCCTTACCTCTAGCGACAATAGCTATCGGTAACTCCTTAAGCCGGTGCAACCCCGAGCATTAGCACTCTTTGCTTTGCGCTCGCCCATTTGGCTCGCGCAATTGCAGTCTCGACTCTCGTAGTCGAGCATGGTGTCAGTTTACATCGTCTCATGCGCACTCGAGCGTCACGAGAAACTTCTCCACGTTCTAGGTCGTTGTTTGCCAACATGCAGCATGAGCAGTCTACCTCCGCGCTCGGAGTCAACGCTCTACCCTATGTATTTGAACATCGTACTTCCGAACAAATTCAAATCGCAGTCTCGGCCCTCGAACTCCGGATTTCTGAGCACATTCAAGCGTCTAACACCGCCTTACTCGCACAACTTCAGCGTTTAACATGCCCACATGTGCCCACGAATCAGCAACAGTCAATTCCCCCTGACGCGACCATTGCGATTGAGGGTGGTAAGGCGGCCCATGACCCACCTATCGACCTGCTGAACGACGACCCCGAGCTTCACGAGCCCGAGTTCGTCGACTTTTCCACCTACGGAAAGGTCATTCCTGCCGGCCTGGAACGCCCCCCCCCTCCCCGCGACATTTACGAACCCCGCCTCTGGACGCTTACGGACGACACGGCGCGTTTTCTCAACGACATGAAATCCCAAGTGGGGTAAGACGAGCATCTCCACATTGGGTGCTATGCCTTCTTCGAAAGTTGCGCCAACGTGGCAATCGGCGAGGCTTTGGACGCGTTGTCAGCCGGCCTTCCTTTACCAGCGGAGTAGGCGGCATCCGTTGCCCTCATTAGAGCGGGTCATCGCACCCACGCAGCGACGGAGGAGACCGCCCATACTCGACTGGGCTTCCTTTGCCTCACCAAGGGCGGACAACGAGCTCGGATTCGGACCGAGTCTTCACCAAACTCGCCAACGAGCATTTCTGCCGCCCGCGCCCTACCGCAGTCTCCGGTCCATTGGACGACCTACGCCAAGCGTTCGTCGACATAGCGCTTGAAGTCAGCTTGCATGCCGCCAACAAAGTAGCTGCTCGAGCAACGTTCGCAAAAGCAACACCGGACAAACCACACGGACAGGACGTCAAGGCCAAGAAGGCGGCCGCCGACAAGCGCAAGGCCGCAGCAACATCAACGGCGGCCGGAACAAAGCCCAACGACGGGACCAAGCCACCCACGAAGAAGTGATGGTGTGACCCGCCGCGCCGACTCTTGCTCCCCGTCATCCAACGACATGCGTCACCGCGTGCGGCTAAAATTGCGGGAGTGGGAAAATATCGGCGCGAGCGGTCAAGTCGTGAACTTGATCCGCCACGGCGTGCGGGTCAAATTCAAAAACGGCCTACGTCCCAAACTGTTCAACCGTGGAGTTTCCATGAAGGACGCCACCCAACCCCAGCTAGACTTCCTATCTACAGAACTGCCACGCTTCGAAGCATGCGGAGCATGGGAACGCGCCTACAATACCCGCTACATCTCCCGCATGTTTCTCGTCCCAAAGCCCGGAGTGAACAAGTGGCGTTTGATAATCGACCTACGCGAGCTCAACAACTACTGCGCGGAGTTCAACATGTTGTGCGAGACCCTCAAACACCTACGCCACCCGTCCCGCCCAGGCGACTACTTCGTCTCTCTCGACCTCACGGACGGCTACTACACTCTCGGCATTCGGGAAGAAGACCGCGACTTCTTCACGGTAAATTACAGAGGCGAGCTCTGGCGCCTCGCATGCCTCCCGATGGGTTGGTCCGGGTCCGCCTACTACTTCTCCAAACTCACGCAGACGTTCACCAACTGCCTGCGGCGGGCACCTACACCACCGACCGCCAAGACGGCGACACCCTACAAGCCATCAAGACGATTTCTACGCAACGTCCGCTGGCGCAGCGTTCACCTACTGCCCTACATGGACGATTTCGTGTTCATGGCAAACTCGCGCGAGGCAGCTCTAATCCTACGCGACCTCATCGAGGCCGTACTACACCGGCTCGGCCTCCAACGCAACCCCGACAAAGGCATGTGGGAGCCCACACTGGTAGGCGACCACCTCGGCCTTACAATCGACCTCCAGACGAGCGAATTTCGAGCCCTTGTCGACAAGCTACAAGCCCTCTCAAAACCGGCTTCCGCGTTGCTCGGCCGCGCAGCGACCACCGCCCGTTAGCTACCCGCGAGACAACTCGCGGCATTCGCGGGAAAAGCGCATTTTCTCTACCTCGCCATCGCACCAACACGTTTCTTCCTCCGCGAAATGCACTCCGTACTGAGTACACGACATGGATGGGGCGGACGAGTCCGGATGACACACCAGCTCAAGCGCGACCTCGAGTGGTGGCGTACAATGCCCGACCAACACAACGGACGCTCAATCTCCAAACCCATCGAGACGGTGTACCTCCACGCCGACTCAAGTGGTTACGGATGGGGAGCCGTGTTGAACGACAACCATGCTTACCAAACACGCGGGTTTTGGTACGACGACGACCGACACCAACACATCACCTGGAAGGAGCTACGAGCCGTGCGACTCGCGATCGAGTCTTTTCTACCACAGCTACGAGGACGCCGTGTCTTACTCCACTAGGACATCTCCGCCGTCGTGGCGACGGTGTCCAAATTGACTACTCGTTCCCCCGTCATGATGACCGAATTACGAAGGCTCTTGCACTTACTTGACCTCAACGACATAAGCATCCGACCCATGTACATTCGCTCTGCAACGAACATATGGGCCGACAACCTCAGCCGGGAACTCGACCGCGACGAATGGCAGCTAAACCCGCGGATCTTCAGCTGCCTCCAAAGAGCGTGGGAACCCCACTCTATCGACCGTTTCGCGACTATGGAAAACACACAACTCCCTCGGTTCAACGCCAAGTGGCGCAACCCCAAATGCGAGGACGTCGATTGTTTGCACCAGCCGGACATCTCGTGGCAACGCGAGGCCAACTATTGCAACCCTTCGTGGGCCGCTCTACCCGCCCTCTGCGCAAAGCTACACCAGTCGGGCGCAGCAGTAGCCACCGTCATCGCACCCTACTGGCCCCACAAACCGTGGGTTCAACACCTACACATCATGGCCTCCGAGACCATCCACTACCCCGCCTCACGCGACCTATTCTTCCCCGGTCGGCACGGCTCGCGCGAGGGGGTCGGACGACCATGATGGAGCATAGTGGCTTTTCGACTGCCACGGGCGCAATAGGGCGCTCACTACGGACTTCAAGCCCTAGCGCCGCTGACCTACGCGCTAGCGCTTTCCACCCACATGTACACTTGCGACCAACCCGCTACAAGTTTCGCGAACCTGATGCGCACGCGCCGTGGACTTCTACCATGACTACCCAGCTTCGCAAGTTACTAGGCACCAACCAGGTCGGGACCACAACGCTACACATGCTAAGCAGCTCCCTCGCACCGACGACCTACGCAAACTACGACAGCGGTATGCGCAAGTTCGCCGCATTCGGCCACGAGGAACACATCCACCCGTTGCATGCTACCACACAGTCCATCGTCCGCTACACAACATGGCTAGGATTGCAAGGCACCGTCGCCGCGGCATCCCTACAACAGTACTACTCAACCATAAACAAGTTCTTCCGCGACCACCAACAACAGCCGATCGCAATCGGCGAACTCTTGGCGGACGCACGACGCAGGCTCGAAATGCAACAAGAGCGTCTATTACGGGGTATTCGCGGCAAATTGGAGAAGATTTTGGAGTGGCACGTCAACATCCCCGCGCCACGTAAGCGCGTACACCCTCGCGTACGCCAAAATTGGAGAGGCTGGCCTCTCCAATTTGGCTCTATATTGGAGAGGCGCGACCAAATTGGAGTGGCGTTATCAACCGGTAATTTCAAACTGGGCTGTCGGATACCCGTCCTGCTGTCACGGCCCGCGCATCCTCCGCGCGTTTCAAAAACCGACCCCACCACCTCATCCCCCCGGTGCCTGCCTGACTATGGCAGGCATAGACGAAGTCCCCGCGACTGAGGGGGCGAAGGCTACCGCAATATTCTCGCTAGAATGGAAGCGCCGTTGGGGAGCGGGACGTGGAGTGGATCTCGGCGGATGCCGCGGATATATGCGACTACTGGAAGGCGGACAACCAACACGGGAAGAAGGGCAAGCTGCAAGACAAGTTGGGAAAGGAAATGGGGCAGTTTTCGCCCTGACTCCGGTAACGGCGGTCTTGCCCGAGGGGCGGGTGCTGGTCAAGCGCGTCGAGCAGATCGTCCGCGCATGGTCATGCGGGCGGGTACCGTGCCCGGGCGATGATGACTCAACTGTAACGATTACATACTGACGTAGTAGGCCGGTGCACGACGTGGGGGCGACATATAAAGCCAATCCAAAATCCTCTCCAATTTCCCGCGAATACCCCCTATTGGCCGCATAACTCCCGCCTCCCGCTACCGGCCCCCCCTAGCGCTCTCGCTACTCCAACGAGGGGCTACCGCGCCCCCCCTAATAATAATGCTGCTTGAACCGTACATACGTACTACTGAACATACGCAACTACTGCAGTATCGCGCTAGGCGCGGCCACATAATAACGGACCCTACCCCGTATATACTATTGTTCTCTGGTACAACTCGAAAATGTCGTGAAGCAAAGCGACAAATATGTGTGAAGTAGCGGCTGCAGCAGTCGCTATTCAGGTTTTGAAATATTCTCATAAGAAACGTGTACAGGAAACGCAGTCGTTATTCAGTTTTCAAGGTCGTAGCTCTACTGCAAACGGTCACTGGGTCCGTAATCTGTTTGTCTCCATAGGCTTCGTCCCGTCCTGCAGCAATGCGGCCTGGTGTTACGCCCTGGGAAGAAGTGTAGATCGGCGGAGCTATAAAAATGCTTGCCCTACCCTCTCCTATACGACCTTCGCGGTTGCAACAACAGATAGAATCCCCCCCACCCCCGTTGGACAAATAAGGATACCGTAAGAGAAACTAGTTACGTATTGGGGGTAATCTAAGCACCCTCCGCGCTGACATATTAGATCTCCACAGGTTTGGTGTCCTCTGACTTCAATCCACTTAGTCCGCCGTTTCGCCTCTTTTGGTGTTGAAGATTCGTACCGAGACTGGAACACAGCCACTGTCAGGTGAGGTATGCGAAGCACCGCAAACTCCTGCCTTCTCCTCCCCCGGCCCACCCCCTCCCCCTACATATAATCCTATACATATGCTACCCATTTTCTCCCTAGCCCTAGCGAAAGGACCTGTTTCTGCTAATTATTTTCGTACGATGGAGAGAGGGGGTGCAATATCTCTTAACCTTCCCCTTTGTAGTTATGTGGTTGCGTGGAGCCGGCCTTCGCAAACATAACATACGCAACGAAGCAGAACCCCCCCCTCCACACACAGAGAGAGAGAGAGAGAGAGGGGGGGGGGGGTGGGGGGGGGGGGGGAGAGAGAGAGAGAGAGAGAGAGAGAGAGAGAGAGAGAGATAGAGAGAGAGAGAGAGAGAGAGAGAGAGAGAGAGAGAGGGGGGTGCAATATCTCTTAACCTTCCCTTTGTAGTTATGTGGTGCGTGGAGCCGGCCTTCGCAAACATAACATACGCAACGAAGCAGAACCCCCCCCTCCACACACAGAGAGAGAGAGAGAGAGAGAGGGGGGGGGGGGGGGGGGGGAGAGAGAGAGAGAGAGAGAGAGAGAGAGATAGAGAGAGAGAGAGAGAGAGAGAGAGAGAGAGAGAGAGAGAGAGAGAGAGAGAGAGAGAGAGAGAGAGAGATAGACGCACACGCACAACCACTGCAGGAGAGAGCACCACAGAGACTTGTAAAGTCACGCTACAAGTCTTTGTTTGGCTCACAAATGCTATTTAACCGTTCATCATTCTCGTACTCCCGCGGAGTTTAGTGTGAACTCAGGCTCGCAAGCATACCCCTCCCCCCCCCCCCCCCCCCTTAAAAACAATAAAAGAATGTTAAATAAAAATCGCTCACCCGAACAGACTGGCATACATTTCTTCATACCCTGCACGCTTTGTACCAAGCCAAGCAACACACGCTCTTGCACCGTATTTACACAGACTACCAACCGCATGATTCCACATACAGCTCCGGTTGGCTTTGCGGGAGCGACGAGGTGGGCATATGCAATTAAGGGTGGTGCCTGAGTGCATGTGGCCCGGCGCCAGCGCTGGGCCGAGTGCATATGGAACAAAGACGAAGAGAGTAGATTGGATAACTGTTGGTGAATTGTACATGTAGCCAATTCATAACTAAGAAAAGGACGAAAAGGGGTATGCTAAGAAGTGTTCATCCTTATATTTGGTTGGGTTTCGTGATGTGCTCTTTCTGCTGTATGCCTACTCAATCCACTACTTAAAATGCCAATGCATGATAGATTGTTTCCACCAATCTAGACTAACGATGACTATGTTCGAGCCACATGGCACCGTTACTCCCGCATTCCGATGAGTAGGACTAATTGCGGTGCTGCATCATAAATAGTTAGATCTTCCAGGCGCGGGGTCAGGCTGATGGCTGATGTTTTTGTCTGTCCATGTGTAGGTAACCCTATAGCGACTACCTCGCTTGCCAACATTCTGAACCGACCCAGGAAGAAAGTCTTGTTTCGGTTGCACCAGGGGTGCAGCTGCGAAAGTCCCTTGTGGGCTTCACAGGTGGGCGAAGAGGTTGTGGGCCTACAGTCATTCGAGATGAAGTCCTTCTTGAAGAACCTCGCCCCCAACAAGCTAGAGGAACAACACGAGCTCATTGGTAAACAGATTAGTATCGGGCCGTACCGAGTGAAAGTGGAGGCCAAGCTGGCAGACGGGGGATACGCCAGCATATTTCGAGTCCGTGAGGTTGAAAAGGGGACCGTGTTTGCCTTAAAACAGCAACGGGTGCAGGGGAACCCGGAAGCCCTGGAGGCTGTTAAGATAGAGGCGCGGATCATGCATCAGCTCAGGGGACACCCTAACATCCTGAAGCTGTTGGCTGTAGCAATCTCGGGGCCCAAGGGTTGTGAAGACTGCCTGATGCTGTTGGAGCTGTGTAGACAAAGCCTGGTGGATGCAGCGCGGAAGCAGCAATTGGACTTGCCTACCTCGCTGGGCGCTTTCTATTGTGCATGTAAAGCCGTGAGCCATATGCACTCTCAGAAGCCACCTTTGACGCACAGGTAAACAAACCCTCTGTCTTGACTCATTCCTCGGCCTGAGCTACTCCCTGAAGCTATACCGGCGGGTGTCCTCCCAGATGACAGGGGCTTAGGTTGCCTCTCTTGCGTGTCAGGGACTTGAAACCGGAGAACCTTTTGAGCCACCCGACAGGGAAGTGGGTGCTTTGCGACTTCGGAAGTAGTACCGGAAGGTCGCAGGTGTACTCTGGTGATGCTCTTCTCCTCGAAGAGGAAAACATCCGAAAATACACCACCCCTGCCTACCGCGCGCCTGAGGTCAGAAATCCCTCCTTTTGCGAAGTAGGCTAACCTGTGCAAGTGTCTATGCAGCATAGTGATTTGGTGTGATGCCCATTTTTTTTACGAATATTGTGTGTGTGTGTTTGTGTGTGTGTGTGTGTGTATTTCTACTTCAGATGTGGGATCTGCACTGCCGCGAGGTCATTGACGTGAAATCCGACATTTGGGTGCGTGTTTTTGTGCGATGTCTGGCACATCGCTGACCTTAGTGTCGTCCATGCGCTTAACCGCACATTATATTTCGGCCGAGGCATTGAGGTTATGTTGGCCTTTTGGCAGGCGCTAGGGTGCATTCTGTATTGGCTCTCATTCGGCAAGCTCGCCTTTGCGGGAGACTCGAAATTGGCTGTTTTGAACGGAAGTTATGCCATTCCCGAGTACGGTGGCACGCCTGCTATCCGGGAACTCATCAGGGTGCGTTTCAAGTGTTTCTCATCCTGAATACACATTAGCGCAGGATCAACATAGAGCTAACACATTTTTTACGTAGGAGATGCTTGTGGTTGACCCCAAGGCACGCCCAGACATCAGGGGAGTGCTGGCCAAGCTCGTTCCGATTCTTCAGGCAGAGGGCGTAGTGGTGCCTCAGGCAAAGGCACCTCAGCAAGAAGCTGTGCCCGCTAGACCTCCTCCGCCACCATCCAATGTAGATAATGGCAGGGCACATGCAAATGGAAATTGGCGTGCAGATTTTGGCGTTGCTCATACCCAGCCAGCAATGCAACCCGCTGCAGGTTCACGTCCCCATCCAGATCATCAGAATGCCGAGTACTCGACCCTTGGACGTCATCAAGGAGTGCCATCGGTGAGCGATTCTCGCGAGCCCTCTCCTCTCGGGGATGGCGAGGCTGGTGTGGATGATCACGGGTTTCAGCAACAGAGGGATTCTGTGCCACGTTCTGGCGGGACGCATGGTTCGGTTCTGGATTCCACCCCCGTCACGAATTCGCTTGGGTCCATGGCCGTCTCGCATGAACCCGACAGCCCACCAGTACAAAATGGAGCAATTCCTTCAGACGCTTTGCCATCCGGAGAGCCTCCCGGCCATGTGCCTGCCGTTCTTGCCACCAACGCCGCGCTGAAGACCCGAGTGGCCCAGCTTGAGTCGATTGTTCGCAGTCAGGCCGACACCATAAAAGCGCTTCAGAAACGGCTTTCTGATTCTCAGTCAGAGAGAAGTGTAGATCGGCAGCCTGTTCCTCCAGTGCCAGGTGGGGAGTCTGATGCCAGTCCCTGGGTGGCCTTCCAAGAGCCGGCACATGGAAACTTTAGGACAGCAGTTGATCCTTTTTTCTCGTAGACGTTTCTTGCTTCATTTGCAAGGGGTGAATTTAATAACACATGAACGTCGACCATGCAGATTGCATTACTGTGCTCCCCATTTTTCGAAATGATACTGTAGCCCACGTTATTTGCCATAGAGAAGACTCCCATGAAGGATGCATGAGGGCATTGTCGAATCGTTGACGACAGTGTTGCTTTCCTTTCAATTTGCGCCACATAATATTGTGAATACCTTGATTATGGCGTCCTCATACATGCTGCCATTGCAGACTACTTTCCTGCCTAGTCCACGACACGGAAAATGCCACGATGAAAAGGCGAGAGGGACAGTCGTGTCAAACCCAAATCGATTCCCTCAGTTTCTCCCTTCTCTCTTCATCCTCCTCTGTTCTCGCCCGACATCAATCACGGACATATCCCCTTCAGTTCACTCTAAGTTCCCCCTAGACATCCCTCAGGTTATTAACCCTTCTCTCCCGATCTCTCAGTCTCAGTAAATTTCGTTTCAAAAGCAGGTCACTGACGAAACTGACGTGAAAGTAGTAGTACCCGGCCATTTCGTACACAGGTCTATGGCATTTCCACCGTTTCAGGCGAGAGAGCTAATGCGTGCATGAATGAACACCGTAGGTACTGCCTTTCATGAAGCACACTGCCACTGCACGCAAATAAGTCCACAAAGTACATTGCCACGAACACCAAATTGCTTGGCAATCCTTTAATATTCTGGGTACCAGACACGACATATGGGCAGGTCCGCCACACCCGCTGCTTTGCGAGGAGCCTTCAAAGCGTTGCCTCAATCTACGCAACTGGAAATTGCATCTTTCAGTAATCGTAGAATTGGTACATTTTTGCAATCTTTTGCCTCTTGGTAGGGGTGGCCATCACAAGGGGGTAGGCAGCCTTGTAGCTGGATAGTGCGCGGACAGCTGTTGGCACAACCTTGGGTTTGGGTACAACTGCCTCAGGCGTCGCTACATAAGCTTTCACCTGTGAGCGAAGTGAAAGCTGTTTCAGTGAGTACTTGTCCACAGTCTCATAATTTACCAGGTAGTCGGAGCATGGATGTGGCCCCGTTCGCGCGACAGCTTCTACTTGGATTTGCTGGACTAGAGGCTATCAAAAGCGTTTAACAATAGTAAGTTAGATTCGCTATCAACCTTCCCAAACTCATCCGATGAGGACCAGCTGGTGGTGTCCCAACGCCCTAACGATGCTACAAGAGACTCGCGGCTCCCTCACGCACCTCCCAAGTAGTTAAGAATGAAATGAATATACATTGCATATTGTAAATGCCTGTCAATGTGTGCGCGTTTCGGAAGTGCAGACGTAACAGTATAAAAGCGATTATCACGGCGGTGTATGTGTGTGTGTGTGCGTGTGTGTGTGTGTGTGTGTGTGTGTGTGTGTGTGTGTGTGTGTGTATGTGTGTGCGTGGGGGGGGGGGGATCCTGCACCTTCTGGATGGCCTTTTGCGAGGTCTGATTCCCGGCTGTGATACTATGCTGTGGAGAGTGAGGAAATGCAAACGGGTCACGATGTATATCCTGCCCATCAGCCTCCTCCCCAGCGCCATCCCTAGCAGCCTCTTCTGCTTTGGACTTGTGGCCCTGCTTCACCAGCTGCTTCCTAGGCACTGACTGGGCTGGTGCGCCCCACGCTACCCCATGTTCGGTGGAAGCCTGTACCTCCAGTTCTGCACTAGACTTGCGGGGGCGCTTTTTTGTTTGCTTGCCTGGCGAGGCTAGCGTCTGCATCCCGTTCAATGCATCCTTGTTCCCAGCGCCAACCGCTGTCCCGGCTATTTCCATTGAAGCTTTAGCATCTTTAGCCACCTCTTTGTCTGCTGAGGACTTTGGGACCCGAGTGTTTGGCTGCATTCCAGCTGCTGTTGTTCCCTTCGCATCCGGCTGGGCTGTTGCCTTGTTCGCTGCTGCTACTGCTGCAGCATTTGTATCTGTTTCAATTTTAGAATCTCGGTCCCGAATTTCTGGTTGCTCAACTGGCGTCATTGGGGCCTCTGCCTCTACCACTCTTCCACTCCCACCCAACTCTACATCCTTCGTAGCCGTAAACTCTGCCGTGTTTTCGGCCTTGGACTTGGGGCTCCGCTTCTTCAGCCGCTTGGCAGGGGCCGACTGAGTCATCACGCCGGTCAGTGCATCTCCTTCCCCAGCCACAACCGCCGCATTCTCTGCAGCCGTAGCCTTGGATTTTGGGCCCCGCTTCCTTGGCTGTACAAATTCGGGCGTCCATTGAGCAGGCACGCCGGTCACTGCATCTCCTCCCTCAGCCACAACCGCTGCCTCCTTTGTTGCGTCACCCTCGGCCACCTTTTCAGCCTTGGACTTGGAGCCTCGCTTCACCGGCTGTTTCGATGGGGCCGACTGAGTCATCACCCCGGTCAGTGCATCTCCTTCCCCATCATCCTCAAACGCTGCCTCTTCTATAGCCGCAGCAGCAGCCTCTGCCACATTTTCAGCGTAGGATTTGGGACCTCGCTTCTTTGGCTGCTTGAATTCGGGCGTCCATTGAGCAGGCATGCCGGTTGCTGGATTTTCTTCACCAGCCACCACCGCTGCCTCCTTTGCAGCGATAGCATCTGCCTCCGTTCCAGCCGTAGACTTGCGGCTCCGCTTCTTTAGCTGCTTAGCGGGGGCGGACTGAGTCATCAACGCGGTCAATGCATCCCCGTTTTCAACCTGATGCGCCGCCTCCTCTGCGGCCTTCGCTTCTCCCACCTTTTCAGCATTGGGCTTGGGGCCCCGCTTCTTTGGCTGTTTTGCTGGGGCCGACTGAGTCATCACCCCAATTAGTGCATCTCCTTCCCCAGCCTCCACCGCTGCCCCCTCTGTAGCCGCAGCCCCTTCTACATTTTCAGCCTTGGACTTGGGGCTCCGCTTCTTTGGCTGCTTTGCCGGGGCCGACTGAGTCATCACCCCAGTTAGTGCATCTCCTTCCCCAGCCTGCACCGCTGCCTCTTCTGTAGCCGCAGCCTCTGCCAGCTTTTCAGCCTTGGACTTGAAGCCCCGCTTCTTTGGCTGCTTGAATTCGGGCTTCCATTGACTTGGCAGGCCGGTCACTGCATCTCCTTGACCAACCAACACCGCTTCCTCGTCTGCAGCAATAGCGTCTGCTTCCGTTTTAGCCTTGGACTTGACGGCCCGCTTCTTCGGCTGCTTGGCGGGGGCCGACTGAGTCATCATTCCAGTCACTGCATCCCCTTCTCCGTCCTCGATCGCTGCCTCCATTTCCACCTGCTCTCTCTCCTGCTTCTCCATCTTCTTAGATTGGTCATCATCGTTTTTAGAACGCTTTATAGGTGACAAGACAGAAGCAATGAGGGCCTTCCAATCCGTGCCCGCACGTATTGTCTCTATTTTCTTCTCCATCTGATACTTATGACCAGATTCGTTCGGCGTCACCACAGCCTCCTCAGCCACCCCTGCAGTCCTCGTCCATGCCTCCTTCCCTTCAGTAGGCTCGCCATAGGTCCTCGGAGGTTTCTTCCCAGGCGAAACGACGCCTCCCCTATTCGCACCTGCAGTATCCACAGCCGCCGCATTTTCCACGGCGCTAAACCCTCCGGCTCCAACCCCCGGTCCATCCACCACCGCAGTCTTCCTTGACTTTGGCGTTAACTTTGATGCTGGTACGTTGGAGAACTTTTCCTTTTCATCATTCAGTATGGGTTTGGGAGCTGATGCCTTCCGTGACGGCGTCTCCTTTGCCGGCGTATTTGCCGGCTGGGCTGTGCGCGGAGGGGAAATCTCCACAATTGTATGCAGCGCCGCCGCACCCCCCCGCTGCGCATTGTCACCACCCTCCTCAGTCACTGACGTCTCGCGCACCACAGAACCTCCCACCGTTTCGACGTTCTTATGATTTACCGCCGAGTCCTGCTGCGCTGGAATCTGCTCTTGGTCCTCCTCACCCTCGGTTTCCTCGATCACCGAGTCCTCTACTACTGACACATCTGCATCCTCCCCACTCGACTCCGTCGTCTCGTCCTCTTCCATATCCACACGCTGCTTTATCTCGCCAACACCTGCCTTGACATCGTCAGCGCCCTTTTGTTGCACTCGTATTCCTCCTCCCTTTCCACATTCCTCATCAACGGTATCACCACGCACTACATCCTCCAGCAGCACCTCTCGGTGTTCCTCCTCTTCCGAACTTTCCTCTAACCCTTCGTCCACCCCCTCAACCGCCCCAACATGGCCACTCCTCGCACCAATACCCTCACCACTGGTGAGTAGAAGCGGGCCGGTTGCTGCTGTTGGCTGAAGCGTCTTAGCCTGGTCGAAAACACCCGAAAAATATACTCAGCACGCAACGCCAAAACGAAAGATAGGATAGAAGCTATTGGCGTTCAACCGTGTACGCTGGGAAGTTTAAACAATACAACAGAACTCACGCATATAGGCGAGGTGGATTTTTTGTCTTTCTGTATGGCACACGGGGCGAGAGAAAAGCAGCCCACCTGACCGCCAGCAGGCTGTTTCATAACAATGTAAATGTGTTCTGCCCCAGCCAGCACACCTGGAGCAGGTGCAGCACAGTCTAGTTTACTAAATATAAAGGGAAATGTGTGCTACGCGCGCGCGCATGTGTGTGTGTGGTTTACGGTGTCTCTGTGTGAGCTTGTGTGCGTGCGCGTGTGTGTGTGTGTGTGTGTGTGTATATGTGTGCGTTTGTGTGTGTGTGCTTGTGTGTGTGTGTGTGTGTGTGTGTGTGTGTGTGTGTGTGTGTGTGTGTGTGTGTGTGTGTGTGTGTGTGTGTGTGTGTGTGTGTGTGTGTGTGTGTGTGTGTGTGTGTGTGTGAGGGCGGGCGGGTTTGTTTTTTTCTCATTATTTTGGGATGGGGGGGTGGGGGCACCTGCGTCAAAGCAGGGGATCATTCCATAGCGTCTGGCATTGTCACAGCCGTACAAGTGCACTTCGGTACCGTACATAAATAGCTCCGCCGCCTCAACAAACCCGTGTTCGGCGAATAAGGTGCGGTGTGCACTTACCGCCTTATCTGCGCGTGGCAGCGTCGGCAAGAGCTTAGTCACCACGCAGCCGATATGATACCTGATACATGGTTAAATTCCGGCCCATCAATTATTCACACATCGCATTTATTTCAGTTTGCTATGGCACGGCGAAGGCTTGCGGTGGAACATACCAATAACATCGGCCACGGTATGCCAGCTTTCACCCTCGGGCAAGAAAAGTGCGACATAAGTGCCCAATGAGGTATCCACGAAGAAACGCCGTGGGCCTCGTAATACCATCGCGAGTCGGTTAGGCACGAGGGCCCTTAAGGAATCGTAACGTCCTTTTGCCAAGGAGCCTTCTGTCCTAGACAACTATCGCCCGGCTTCAGCGCCAGTTATACATATGGGAGCAGATACCGCTCCGCGCCCTGATGACGACTTTTTGCCAAGGAGCCTTCTGTCTTAGACCACTATCGCCCGGCTTCAGCGCCAGTTATATGGGAGCAGATACCCCTCCGCGCCCTGATTATGACGGCGAAGCGATAACGGTTACGTCAGCAAGTTTTCAAAGTGAAGGGGGCGGTGACATCCGCGCCACAGTCGTGCTTGGGGAACAGTACTACTCGTACCCGTAGTCCCTACACCCGCGCGTGGCGGTTTCCCGCCAAAAGCAACTACCCGTACATTGGTAACCCTGATTACAAACCAACATATATATATATACACGTTTTGCCAAAGATGTCAGATTGCTTGCAATTTGGCCAAAAGACCACCACATGCATGGCCATGGGGAAGATTAGCGCTAATTATGGGTTGGGTGGGTGGGTTGCGCTAGCCAGATGGGCGAGCGCAAAGCAGAAAGTGCCAGTGCTCGGGGGTTGCACCGGCTTAAGGATTTGCCGCTAGCTCTTGTTGCGCATGGCAAGGCATTGGGCGTTGCGCTAGGCGTTTCCTCAGTCCTCGAGGGTTACCTCGAGGGTTGGGGCAAGACGCACCCCTTTTACAGTAACGCTTTTCCGTTCAGGTGTGCGTTCTCTCACATAAGTAAGTTTTATAAACCTCTAGATTTAAAACAATCACTCTATTTACCATAGGGCACGTTTTACCATTATCTTAAAAGCCGGAGGCTTGCGCTGCCTAGTCTTAAGGAAGCGGTTTGGTTGGGACGAGCCAGCCGAAGTACTGCCACGCCGCTAGAGATGGGGTCATGGTGGGGTCGATGTATTTACCTTCAGTCACGTAACTGTTTTTGGCCCATCCACCCATGTATTTGACAGCGTGGAGTGGGGTCCCGATGTAGCTAGCATCGGAGGCGGCACCTTTACGGAGGCTCTGCGATGTCCATTTGAAACCTTTTGGAGGTTGGGCGCCAATGGCGGTGTAAGCGTAGAGGAGCCTGGCGGAGAGAGTGGCAGCCGCTTGCTAGTCGCCTGCATTCTCGTAAGGTGCGAAGCTACACATTGCGGCTAGTGGGGGGTTGTTGCAGAATTCGTTGCAATAGGCAGCACGATGCGCGCAATACCATTCTAGGAGGTCAGCGAGGGTGGGGTTGGCCGTGATTGGTATAGCCAAAATTTGTTTGTCGGTCGCGCTGCCTCGCTGGTCGCCTTTTGCCTTTCGGATGAATAGCCAAATTTGTCCGGATGGTCGGTCGACAGTCACGTCATGGGTTAAGCAACGGACTCCATATTCCGCTATGCAGAAAAACGTATAGTTGGTACACACTGCCAGGAGCGCCCGGAATCTAGCGATCATGTGTCGCGATGGAGGCGTCCTCGTGAGGTGTTTGCGGAGTTGGGTTACTGCGTTTAGTAGCGAGAGCGCGAGGGGGGCCGGTAACGGGAGGCGGGAGTCCGCGGCCAGTAGACGTTCTTGCTACCTTTCGAGCCCGCGTCGTGCGTCCGCTAAGAGATCGCCGACGGCGATCGGTTGTTGTTGGTGGTAGCGGAAGAACTTGTTTATCGCGGAGTAATACTGTTGTAGGGAAGCCGCGGCGACGGTGCCTTGTAGTCTTAGCCAAGCTGTGTAGCGGACGATGGACCGTGTTGTAGCTTGCAAAGGGTGTATGTCCTCCTCGAGGCAGAAAGCAGCGAACTGACGCATACCGTTGTCGTAGTTCGTGTAGGTTGTAGGTGCGAGGGAGCTGCTTTGCATGTGTAGCGCTGTGGTCCCGACCTGGCCATTTCCTAGTAGCGTGCGAAGCAGGGCAGTCATGGTAGATGTCCACGGCGCGTGCGCGTCAGATTCGCGAAGCTTGTAGCGGGCGGGTCGCAAATGCACTAGTGGTTGGAAGGTGCTAGAGCGTAGATCTGCGATGCTAGGGCTAGACGTCCGTAGTGTGCGCCAAATTGCGCCTCTGCGGGTGTGTAGCCAACCGGGGAAGAATAGGTCGCGCGAGGCGGGGTAGTGGATGGTCTCGGTGGCCATGATGTGCAGGTGTTGAAACCACGGTTTGTGGGGCCAGTAGGGTGCGATGACGGTGGCAGTCGCGCCCGACTGGTGTAGCTTTGCGCAAAGGGCGGGTAGAGCGGCCCATGGGGGGTTGCAGTAGTTCGCCTTGCGTTGCCACGCGGTGTCCGGTAGGTGAAGACAATCGACGTCCTCGCACTTGGGGTCGCGCCACATGGCGTTGAACCGGGGGAGCTGAGTGTTTTCCTTCGTTGCGAAACGGTCGATAGAGTGGGGTCCCCACGCTCTTTAAAGGTAGCTGAAAATCCGCGGGCTTAGCTGCCAGTCGTCGCGGTCGAGTTCCCGGCTGAGGTTGTCGGCCCATATATTCGCTGCTCATCGAATGTATATGGGTCGGATGATGATGTCGTTGACGTCAAATAAGTGCCAGAGCCTTCGAAATTCGGTCATCATGACGGGGGAACGAGTAGTCAATTTGGACAGCGTCGCAACGACGGCGGTGTTGTCCTCTTGGAGTAAGACGTTGCGTCCTCGTAGCTGCGGTAGTAAAGACTCGATCGCGAGTCGCACTGCCCGTGGTTCCTTCCATGTGATGTGTTGGTGTCGGTCGTCGTCGTACCAAAAACCGCGTGCATGGTAAGCATAGTTGTCGTTCAGCACGGCTCCCCATCCGTAGCCATTTGAATTGGCGTGGAGGTACGCCGTCTCGATGGGTTTGTAAATTGAGCGTCCGTTGTCTTGGTCGGGCACTGTACGCCACCACTCGAGGTCTCGCTTGAGTTGGTGTGTTATCCGGACTCGCCCGCCCCGTCTTTGTCGTGTACTCAATACGGAGTGCAGTTCGCGGAGGAAGAAACGGGCCGGCGCGATGGCGAGGTAGAGAAATTGCACTTTGCCTCCGAAGGCCGCTATTTGTCTGGCGGGTACCCAACGGGCGGTGGTCGCTGCGCGGCCGAAAAGCGCTGAAGATTGTTCGGAGAGTGCTTGTAGCTTGTCGACAGGGGCTCGAAATTCGCTGCTCATGAGGTCGATCGTAAGGCCGAGGTGGTCACCCACCTGTGTGGGCTCCTAAAGGCCTTTGTTGGGGTTGCGCTGGAGGCCGAGCCAGTGTAGTAGGGCCTCGATGAGGTCGCGTAGGATTAGAGCTGCCTCGCGCGAGTTTGCCATGAACATGAAATCGTCCATGTAGGGCAATAGGCGGACACCGCGCCAGCGGACGTTGCGTTGGAATCGTCTTGATGACTTGTGGGGTGTCGCCGGCTTGGCGGTTGGTGGCGTAGGTGCCCGCCGCAGGTAGTTGGTGAATGTATGCGTGAGCTTGCAACAATAGCATGCGGACCCGGACCAACCCATCGGGAGGCATGCGAGGCGCCAGAGCTCGCCTATGTAATTTACCGTGAAAAAGTCACGGTCTTCTTCCCGAATGCCGAGTGTGTAGTAGCCGTCGGTGATGTCGAGAGAGACGAAGTAGTCGCATGGGCGGGACAGGTGGCGGAAGTGTTTGAAGGTCTCGCGGGACATGTTGAACTCCGCGCAGTAGTTGTTGAGCTCGCGTAGGTCGATTACCAAACGCCATTTGTTCACTGCGGGCTTGGGGACGATAAACATGCGGAAGATGTAGCGGGTGTTGTAGGCGCGTTTCCAGGCTCCGCATGCTTCGAAGCGCGGTAGTTTTGTAGCTAGGAAGTCTAGCTGGGGCTGGGTGGCGTCCTTCATGGAAACTCCGTGGTTGAACGGTTTGGGATGCAGGCCGTTTTTGAACTTGGCCCGCACACCATGGCGGATCCAGCTCACGACTTGACCGCTCGCGCCGATATGTTCCCACTCCCGCCATCTTAGCCGCACGCGGTGACGCATGTAGTTGGATGACGGGGAGCAAGAATCGGCGCGGCGGGTCACACCATCACTTCTCCGTGGGTGGCTTGGTCCCGTCGTTGGGTCTAGGTCCGGCAGCCGCTGCTACTATTGTTGTCGCACATGCGGCCTTGCGCTTGTCGGCGGCCGCCTTCTTGGCCTTGGCGTCATGTCCGGGTGGTTGTCTGGCGTTGCCTTTGCGAACGTTGCTCCTGCAGCTGCTGTGCTAGCGGCATGCAAGATGACTTCGAGCGTTCTGTCGACGAACGCTTGGCGTAGCTCGTCCAATGGGCCGGCGACCGCGGGCGCGGGCGGCAGAAACGCTCGTGGGCGAGTTCGGCGAGCACTCGGTCCAAATCCGAGCTCGTTTGTCCGCCCTTGGTGAGGCGGAGGAAGCCCAGTCGAATACGGGCGGCCTCCTCCGTTGCTTCGTGGGTGCGATGACCCGCTCTGATGAGGGCAACGGCCGCCGCATGCTACGTTGGTAGAGGAGGACCGGCTGACAGCGCGCCCAAAGCCTCGCCGATTGCCGCGTTGGCGCAGCTTTCGAAGAAGGCATAGCACACAATGTGGAGGTACTCGTCGTACCCCGCTTGAGATTTCATGTCGTTGAGGAAACGCGCCGTGTCGTCCGTCAGCGTCCACAGGTGGGGATCGTCAACGTCGCGGGTGGGGGCGTTCCAGGCCGGCATGAATGACCTTTCCGTAGGTGAAAAAGTCGACGAACACGGGCTCGTGAAGCTCGGGGTCGTAGTTCAGCAGGTCGATAGGTGGCTCATGGGCCGCCTTACCACCCTTAGTCGCAATGGTCGAGTCATGGGGAATAAACTGTTGCTGATTCATGGGCACATGTGGGCTTGTTAAACGCTGAAGCTGTGCGAGTAAGGCGGTGTTAGACGTCTAAATCTGCTCAGAAATCCGGAGTTCGAGAGCCGAGACTGCAATTTGAATATGTTCGGAAGTACGATGTTCAGGTACAGAGAGTAGAGCGTCGACTCCCGGGGCGGAGGTAGACTGCTCAGGCTGCATGGTGGTAGACGACGACCTAGAACGTTGGGAAGTGTCTCGTGACGCTCGAGTACGCATGAGACGATGTAAACTGACACTCTGCTCGACTGTAAGAGTCGAGAATGCAATTGCGCCAGCCATATAGGTGAGCGCAAAGCAAAGAGTGCCATTGCTCGGGGATTACCGTACCGGGATTTAACGGCTGTGTTGTGGAGTAATATCGGCACCTATATGCCGTGCAACGTCCATACCTCACGGAGTCACCATCAGACGCACGGCATGACGGGGTCCAACATTCAAGCGACCAACCGCTGTGGTGAGGGACGGCGTTGCCACTAAAAATTCCGCCGCCCGCGATTAAAAAATACGGCCCGCGGATGGAATTTTGCCCCGATCCACTCGCTCTAAAACACCGACGGGTACGAGTAGCATATGTTGTGTGGCCGCAGAGGGGGCAACAAAGTCGTTAGACAGAGCAATCGTGGCCATTAAAGGGGAACAAGTGTCAATCCGACTCGTAAGTGGGAAAAGGGAAGGCAAGATTGCCAATCAATGTTCCTCGAGAGAGAATGGCGACCGACCCACATGTCTCTGCCTTTTAGCCTGGTGCTACGCGCCTAGAAAACCTGCATTTTCTGTCGCTCCGTTCCAGTGCGCGGTATAGCACAAGTTCATACTGCTTACATCCATTGCACATAGAAAACTCCACGTTTTCAAGAAGTGATATTGTTTTCCTCTGTCAT
This sequence comes from Tetraselmis chui, assembly GCA_026401115.1. Taxonomy (NCBI): domain Eukaryota; kingdom Viridiplantae; phylum Chlorophyta; class Chlorodendrophyceae; order Chlorodendrales; family Chlorodendraceae; genus Tetraselmis; species Tetraselmis chui. The sequence continues at coordinate 5,390 of JAPMLY010001124.1, read as the reverse complement.
CTCTTTTTGCTAGGTGGCCTCCACTGCTTTTTCTTGTAAGATATTATTTTCAAGATAGTTCAATGAGCTTATGCGATAATATTGGACAATACGGTAAGTATAATCTCAGATCAGTAATGGGACATGTGTATGATAAGTCCTAATTTTGTATGACCAATCATACACCAGAGTAACGTAAAAACGGATCAGCCCCACGCGAGGAAAAGTTTGTACTTTGTCAAATTTGGGGAGCGTTTACCTAAGGGTGTTCTCTACTTAACTCCGTTGACTCAAAACCTGGGGTGGTGCGGAAGCGGCTCAAACGTGCAATTTGCCGAGATCGCATGTCTACGACCCACCACCACCACCATGAGGGCGACTGTAATGATTGGAGCGCATTCCTCCGCCCATAGAGCCCACCTTCAGTCCCCAAAAGATGGTGCACAACGACAACAACGTGACCGAACCTACGGGACATTCCGCGAGTCTATCGGTGAAGGCATGTTGGTGGTAATTTGGGTTGGCATGCCGCCGAAACACGAGTCGGCTCGCGCTCTACGCGTCGAACCCGACAACGCACACCGTTTAACCCCAGCACCAATATAGAACTGCAACGCACAACGCGATGCAGTGCGAAAGTCATTTCACCCCCTCCCGACCAGCGGTGCAAATTCCCGGTGCACTGACGGCGAGTGCGCTATTAGTACCAATTATTACCGGTACGCCGACTATCGAACCCACACTATCTACTGACCCTATGCCGTGGGGGTCCTCCGCTAATTCCGGCTACAGCGACATATCGCCACCTACCGACAAAGGGGAGATTCCCGCCAACACTAGCGAAGCCCTCGATATATGGAGGGCGACTCGTCCGACGACGAGGGCGACCCCGCTCTCCCAGACAATACCACCGAGGACTCCCAAGGCGTCGAGGACGCCGCGTGGATCCCACCCCTACATGGCGTCACCGTCAGGTTACGTCAACCAAGGACAATGGCGACGTAGACGGTGATCCAACATGATGACGCTACCGAGCACGACCCACAAGTAGACACAAATGCGGTGCGTGCCACTCAAATGGGAGGGCCGGTGGGGCTGAAGGAAGGCTTATTTGTGACGGACGGACGACTAGACATCTTGAAGCTATGGCTCCGGATCTACCCCGGGGACATGCACGCCGACCTACTGAAGCTAAACGATGCATGCTGAAGCAAGAGGACGGACTTGAGGCATGACATCCCAGCAAATTTCGCCAGGTTTTGGGGTTTGATGGTAGCAGGAACCGTCTATGGGCAAAGAGTTGGAGATTTGTGGGAGAATAACAACATGATTGATGGAATAAGAGACTTGCCACAATTTCAAAAGTACATGGCATTCCACAAATTCAAGGATATTAGTTCTCTTATTAGGAATTGCAAAGCAGAAATATAAAAAGATTGGCCTAGACTAGTGGGCATGGTTCCGGAATGGTGTGGACGACTTCAACAAATAGGAGGGACGTTCTACACCAAGGGGTCTACCAAACTATGGATAAAACCATGTCGGCTAATAAAATTCGCAAAGACAAGCTAGGCGGGTTGCCCAACATAACCTATATTCACCGCAAGCCAAAACCCTTGGTGGGCGGAGCTGAAGACGATGTGCGACTGTGCAACCGGCGTGATGGTCTATATGGAGGTGCAAGAGGGAAAGAAACACATGTGCGGAAAAAATGCAGCCGAACATGGAGTGTCTACCGCGTGTGTGCGACGAATGGCAGAGGATAAAAGTAATGAAGACATGACGCTATTGGGGGATGCTTGGTTCGGGTCAGTTAAGGTAAGAGAAGCAGTACGGAAATTATCGCTATCATGTTTCATGGGCTTTCCTATGCGGGATGTGGAAATTATCGCTATCATGTTTCATGGGCTTTCCTATTTACATCCATAATTCCACATGCATGTTGTTGTGACCCTTGGCAAGATGAAGAGCCACTTCACCGGAGTTATGACGACCCCACGCGGCCTCTTCCCCAAGGCTTTTCTTCAGGAATCCCTTGTCTACGGCACTTGTAGGGAGCAGAGTTCACCTCAACACTAATGTGGAATGTGTTCAAATAGCTGCAACAATCTACAAGTAAAACCGGCGCAAAAAAATTTATCTCCACTGCCGACGCGGGCGGCATGGCCGATGGCAACCCCTACATTCGACGTTGGGTGGATGACAACGGCAACATCGTTACCCGTGCTATCTCTCGACCGCATGTCGTGTCCAACTAGTTCGAGCGCAGTCCTCGGGTAGACAACCACAACAAATCACGACAAGACGAGCTTACGATGGAGGAGGCTTGGCTAACCCAAGACATTTGGCTCCGACTAGCGACTACATTAGCCGGTATTTGCGTTACCATATGTTGGAAATCAATCAAGTCTCAGGTTTCCGCTTCCCATCCCTACTCAGCTCTAACTATCAAGGACTTCGCTGAGATTTTAAGTAAGACGTTAATATACAACGGGCAACATGGTCACGTTGTGCCGGCCCAACGTCGGGGAAGGATATATCCGTACCTCTGGTCGAACTGAAACGGATCATCCATGAAGAGCGCGTCCACGTCCCGGATAACTTTGGCTGCTCCGAAAAGGGCCGAAGCAAGCAAGCTCGCTGCCTCCGGTGCCACCGCGACGAGGGTGTCCTTCATTGGACGTTTCTTGTTTGCGTGGAGTGTGGGATTCCCCTGTGTATGTCAGGCGCCCGCCACAGCCGCGACTGTTTTGAGCACCACATGCGACTAGACCCGTTCGCTCTTGGCAACACAAAGCGGGTCCGTACGGGATAATCACGCTCCACTGCCGCGCCCCCACTATCCATTAACCCTTCCGCCTCTAGTGATAGGCGGGCGTAGTGATACCATACCGTAGGATAAAGATGGTCGCTATGTGCAATGGATGTAAGCAGTATGAACTTGTGCTATACCGCGCACTGGAACGGAGCGACAGAAAAATGCAGGTTTTCTAGGCGCGTAGCACCAGGCTAAAAGGCAGAGACATGTGGGTCGGTCGCCATTCTCTCTCGAGGAACATTGATTGGCAATCTTGCCTTCCCTTTTCCCACTTACGAGTCGGATTGACACTTGTTCCCCTTTAATGGCCACGATTGCTCTGTCTAACGACTTTGTTGCCCCCTCTGCGGCCACACAACATATGCTACTCGTACCCGTCGGTGTTTTAGAGCGAGTGGATCGGGGCAAAATTCCATCCGCGGGCCGTATTTTTTAATCGCGGGCGGCGGAATTTTTAGTGGCAACGCCGTCCCTCACCACAGCGGTTGGTCGCTTGAATGTTGGACCCCGTCATGCCGTGCGTCTGATGGTGACTCCGTGAGGTATGGACGTTGCACGGCATATAGGTGCCGATATTACTCCACAACACAGCCGTTAAATCCCGGTACGGTAATCCCCGAGCAATGGCACTCTTTGCTTTGCGCTCACCTATATGGCTGGCGCAATTGCATTCTCGACTCTTACAGTCGAGCAGAGTGTCAGTTTACATCGTCTCATGCGTACTCGAGCGTCACGAGACACTTCCCAACGTTCTAGGTCGTCGTCTACCACCATGCAGCCTGAGCAGTCTACCTCCGCCCCGGGAGTCGACGCTCTACTCTCTGTACCTGAACATCGTACTTCCGAACATATTCAAATTGCAGTCTCGGCTCTCGAACTCCGGATTTCTGAGCAGATTTAGACGTCTAACACCGCCTTACTCGCACAGCTTCAGCGTTTAACAAGCCCACATGTGCCCATGAATCAGCAACAGTTTATTCCCCATGACTCGACCATTGCGACTAAGGGTGGTAAGGCGGCCCATGAGCCACCTATCGACCTGCTGAACTACGACCCCGAGCTTCACGAGCCCGTGTTCGTCGACTTTTCACCTACGGAAAGGTCATTCATGCCGGCCTGGAACGCCCCCACCCGCGACGTTGACGATCCCCACCTGTGGACGCTGACGGACGACACGGCGCGTTTCCTCAACGACATGAAATCTCAAGCGGGGTACGACGAGTACCTCCACATTGTGTGCTATGCCTTCTTCGAAAGCTGCGCCAACGCGGCAATCGGCGAGGCTTTGGGCGCGCTGTCAGCCGGTCCTCCTCTACCAACGTAGCATGCGGCGGCCGTTGCCCTCATCAGAGCGGGTCATCGCACCCACGAAGCAACGGAGGAGGCCGCCCGTATTCGACTGGGCTTCCTCCGCCTCACCAAGGGCGGACAAACGAGCTCGGATTTGGACCGAGTGCTCGCCGAACTCGCCCACGAGCGTTTCTGCCGCCCGCGCCCGCGGTCGCCGGCCCATTGGACGAGCTACGCCAAGCGTTCGTCGACAGAACGCTCGAAGTCATCTTGCATGCCGCTAGCACAGCAGCTGCAGGAGCAACGTTCGCAAAGGCAACGCCAGACAACCACCCGGACATGACGCCAAGGCCAAGAAGGCGGCCGCCGACAAGCGCAAGGCCGCATGTGCGACAACAATAGTAGCAGCGGCTGCCGGACCTAGACCCAACGACGGGACCAAGCCACCCACGGAGAAGTGATGGTGTGACCCGCCGCGCCGATTCTTGCTCCCCGTCATCCAACTACATGCGTCACCGCGTGCGGCTAAGATGGCGGGAGTGGGAACATATCGGCGCGAGCGGTCAAGTCGTGAGCTGGATCCGCCATGGTGTGCGGGCCAAGTTCAAAAACGGCCTGCATCCCAAACGTTCAACCACGGAGTTTCCATGAAGGACGCCACCCAGCCCCAGCTAGACTTCCTAGCTACAAAACTACCGCGCTTCGAAGCATGCGGAGCCTGGAAACGCGCCTACAACACCCGCTACATCTTCCGCATGTTTATCGTCCCCAAGCCCGCAGTGAACAAATGGCGTTTGGTAATCGACCTACGCGAGCTCAACAACTACTGCGCGGAGTTCAACATGTCCCGCGAGACCTTCAAACACTTCCGCCACCTGTCCCGCCCATGCGACTACTTCGTCTCTCTCGACATCACCGACGGCTACTACACACTCGGCATTCGGGAAGAAGACCGTGACTTTTTCACGGTAAATTACATAGGCGAGCTCTGGCGCCTCGCATGCCTCCCGATGGGTTGGTCCGGGTCCGCATGCTATTGTTGCAAGCTCACGCATACATTCACCAACTACCTGCGGCGGGCACCTACGCCACCAACCGCCAAGCCGGCGACACCCACAAGTCATCAAGACGATTCCAACGCAACGTCCGCTGGCGCGGTGTCCGCCTATTGCCCTACATGGACGATTTCATGTTCATGGCAAACTCGCGCGAGGCAGCTCTAATCCTACGCGACCTCATCGAGGCCCTACTACACTGGCTCGGCCTCCAGCGCAACCCCAACAAAGGCCTAGGTGCACCCACC
>JAPMLY010001123.1:7500-24318 GCA_026401115.1 Tetraselmis chui | reverse complement strand
ATGTTGTTTAGGGTGTGGACGCGTTCTTCTTGGGATCTTTCGGTTCGGCCGAATAACGGTCCGGATAGTCATCACCTGTCCCGACGTTGGGTTGACACAACGTGATCTTGTAACACGTTGGAGACCAACGACTGGTATGCAATCTGAAAAGGCTCCTAAATAGTTCGGGTCGAATAGGGCTGGGTTGTTTGAATGTGAAACTTAATAAGATCCAACAGTAGGTGACGCATATGTTATAGTCGTCGAGCACGAACATCTATTAAGCTTCCTCAATCGCTTGAGTAGTCACTAACGCTACCTCCACGGATTTTCTTCGAAACAGACACACAACACTGTTGAAATATAGCATAGGTATCGACATAGCATGGCACCTCAAAGTTAGAGATAGGGGTTGACGTAGTGCACGCCAAGGCCGCCAGGCCTCCTGAGCTTTTATAGTGGACGTAACACAACATAACTCTTATGCGCCGTTTGCACTTGCCTGTTGTCACTAATTTTACTGTTGTCACTTATCATGTTGTCACTTGTCCGCCTGTTGACACTAGTTTTAAAGTGATCCATTGCACTGCTAAGGTAAACCATGGTCTCTGCTTCTGGTGTAGATTTCTGATGGGAGGAAGGCCTTGGGAAAGAGGTTGTGCGTACTTCACGATTTCGGTGAAGTAGCTATGTGCAGAAAGAAGGTAAATGCCTATTCAACATTCAATAGAAACTAAATGACATTGACTTTTCTCAACTTCTTTTCCTTAAACACGCCCGAACCAAGCATTCAGCAACATAGTCATGCGTGCATCTTTGACTTCATTCGCCATTCGGTGCACACACCATGTTGAGCTACATGTTTTTATCCATGCATGGCTTATCCATTTGCATTTCTATGAATACCAATAAGCATCATTCAATCTATCCCCGAGGGCTAGTATTAGGTGATGAAGAATTGTTAAGCACGCAAGTCGGCGTGTATGTTCTCGTGGGAAAGCATGATACACAGCTTCAAGATGTCTACTCGTCCGTTTGTCACATGTAGGCTCTCCCCCCCCCCCCCCCCCCCCCCCCCCCCCCCCCCTCACCATTACATATATAGAGCAGCACGCATTCCAATTAGGCATTATCGCCACACTAATTTTTCTTAACACCTCCCACATCGCTAATATGTTTGGGTTGCATACCGCAACGGTGACTTTAAGCACAGGTGGGAGCATCGCTACGTCAAGGAGATAGCCGTCTCGGGGATCCGGTACGGTGTTTTTCTTGGACCGTGGTCGCCCTCGTCATCGGAAGACTCGCCATAACGAGGCTCCATAACGAGGTCGTCGTTGGTGTGGTCGGGTATGCTTTCTGCGTTTGTAGGCCGTGACATTAAGTTCGAACTATAGCTAGCGAAAGCACCTCACCATATAAGGCAGTTCGGTAGTGTGAGTTCGATAGTCCGCGGACCGGTATCACTCACTACCGACCCTCTGTAATAAATGGTACGAGTAACGCATCGTCCGTAAGTGCACATGGAATTTGCATAGCTAGTCGGGGGGGTTGAAAGGGCATTCGCACTGCAACGCATTTTCTGTTGATGATCTGTGTGGGTCTGGGAGTTGCATAGCCAGTTTTGTCTAGTTTAGCGTTAAAGTTGCGTGCGGGATCGTGTTCTAGCGGCATGTCGACGCAATCGACCACCCAACACAGTAGCCGACGGACGCGCCGACCGTCCCATAGCTTTGGTACCGTTCTTGTCGTCACGCACCACCTTTTAGATGTAAAAGGGAGTATATGCGGGTAGAGAAAGATGCCTTTCGCGTCACGGTCGTTTTCGTGGTTGTGATGATGTATGCCGACAAGCGATCAGACCAAATCAGCCGTTCGAACAGGTTCCGCCCCTTCCTGGGTCATGAGCCGACAGAGTTAAGCTAAGGACACTTTGGGGTACACGCCCCTGAAGTTTGACAAAGTACTAACTTTTCCTCGCGTGGGGGTGACCAGTTTTTTACGAGACTTTGGTGTATGATTAGTCATACAAATGTAGTACTTATCATACACATATCCCCGAGGCACTAGTGCTCATGTACTAGGTAGCTATTTGTCATTCTAGTACTTAGTATTATGCTATTAGCGGTACTCTATTCCCTAACAGTGGCGGTCGGCCGGCCCTGCCGGTGCCTTCGCCGGCCGCCATCTCTCTCTTCCCACTTCTCTAGTCACAACGGCCGGCCCCCTTGTGGGGCCGGCACGACCTACGTGTAACTATCCGTTCCCGATTCCGACAAATATAATATCTCTGGGGTATATGTATACCCAAGAGAGTGTGGACGATAGTGGGGACATTATTTGCCTCCTAGATTCCTTCCTTTTCTTTCACTAATGCCCGTGTTATGACCACCTCGGTCACTACACTCTGAGCCTACCTTTGGGTGTCCTTGGACGTCGGGCAATCGGGTTTTGTTGGTCTCGTGTCCTAGGGTAGTGAGTGGGACGACATGTACGTGCATGTAGTTAGGCGGTTTATATCTTCGTGCTTGTTCTTATCTTTCTACATTAATAAGAGACATTCTTCTTCACTGAAACAAAAAAATGTTTACATGAAAAGAGAGTGGAAATCACCAAGCAAAAATGAGTAAGGAGCAAAAAACCCACAGGCCTAAGACCACATTTCATATGAATCCATAGCCGTTCCCGCAGATAATCGTACAAATACTGCATGTATAATGACTATACATATTTAGGTCCTTCTTTAGCCGGAAACGAGGTACTCGAATGGCGCGTTTCATTTATTTCCGGAGCCGTAGATACACATAGCTTTTGCAACCGCTAAAAATACAGATTACACATGCCATGCCCGCGCACTCTAAGCTTCTTTGCGCCAGCCGCCGCGGTACCGGATACGTTGCAAAACCACGCGATATCCTCGTCGGCGTGCCAATTGAGCCGGCTTTGACCAACCTCCTCACCGCCGTCTTCCTCAACCTCATCGCACACACCGTCAGTGCCTTCCGTTTGTGCACCTCTCTCCGTGCACTTGTTGGGGTGTATGTCGCGCTTAGTGAGACCTTCCACCACCGCTCTCGCCTTCCGCGTGGTAATGCTCGGACTCTCGATCCTTCACCGGTACCCGCAAACGTCGACATACCCAGTCCCTCACATGCACTTGGCTTTTGATGGCGCGCGTGAAGATATTATGGCTAGTGCTCGCACTCGTTATTTGAAGTTTGAAGGGTGTCATCGAGCGAATTTCCCCGCTGTTGCGCTTTTGTGTGACGCCCCGCTGTTGCGCTGCGGGCAAGGAATTGCTAATCGGAGCGCGTACCGATAGCTAATACAGTCTTAAAGTACTTCTTAAATTGTGCGGATCGTTTGTCCGATATGGGCAGCCGCTTTGAAGCGGGTGCACATTTTTCGATATTTGCGGGCGCCCGAGGCGTCCGCACAATCAAATTCGCATATCTTTTATTCGATCTCCAGGTACATATTCATATGATGAAACACCGGGGTTTCGATGTGCGGATATCCGTGGATGTCGCGATATAAAAATTCGTACACGGTACACAGTACGAAAATCTGCAACAGATTTATATGAAACGCAGCCTAAACCGAAAATTTTTTACAAGAAAAAGCAGCAGAGGCCACCAAGCAATAAGATGAAGAAAAAAGGAAAAAACCTAAGCCCGAGAAACAGGAAAGCATGCCATAGCATCAACACTGCCCTCATGCAAAGCATCACGAAGAGAGAAACCCAACGCACCTCGAAGAGCAAAAGAAAGACGTTGCATGAACTCTCGCCGCACATCCCCCAAAAAACGCCGAAAAGGAACATAAGTAGGTCGACGAACGAAATGTTGCATACGGACATAACTATCAAAGCGTAAAGAACGAGAATCAACAACGCCCATGCCAGGGAAGCGACGAATTGCCACCAAAATAGCCAGGCGATCAACCAGCTCAGCCGCCATAGGCGCCGACCGGCCCCCATCCTTTGGAGCGAAGGGATAATAGTTATGGACCGATTGAACCGAAGGCGTGCCAGGCAAAGCATAAATGCGGAGGTCCGCATCAGGTTTGCCATGTTGAGCTCCCAATGCAAGACTGCCTGGGACAGGGAGACGAGCACCTATACGAGGAACATTGGTGTTCGTGCGAGCACTTGTAACCGTCTTATCTACAAGATGACGGTGCGCCGCCATGAAGTCTAACCAAACCACATCTCATGACGATCTCGAGAAGCTCCCGACCGAATACGGCGGCCTAAACCCTTCACATATGAACCTACTCGCCACCATTCGCGAAAGATGGCTTTTGGACGTCGGTTTGTTAAGGCAGTTATTAATTGAGATTTATGGTCAGATTGATTTGAATCTAGAGGTTTGCATATCCAATATCATGTGTACGGGACAGTAACTCTAGCGGTTATTGTTACCGTTAATATCGGCGCGTCTCGCCTGCAGAGCAACCACCTTGCCCGAACAGTTAGACGCAGCCAACGACCAACGACTTCCCCAACGGTCAGCTCTAGCTAGCCCGTGCCTTATAAGCCGTAGCTAGCCACGAGCCTAGGCACTCTCTGCTTTCGCGCTCAGCCAATCTAGGCTTCGCGCGAATGCAGTCTCGACTCTCGTAGTCGAGTAGGGTGTCAATCTTACTTTTCGTCCCATGCGCACTCGAGCGTCACGCGACACTTCCCCTCGTTCAGCTACGCAATTCCCCAATATGCAGCCTGAGCAGTCTACATCCGCCGCAGCGGCCGACCCTCACGCTACCTCACTCGACCAACGCACAGCCGAACAGATTCGTACGGCAGTTTTGGCATCGGAACAACGGATAACGGAACAGTTTTTGGCGGCTAACGCTGCCTTACTCGCCCAGCTCCAACGAACCACAGCTACACCTGCTCCTACTGATCCACAGCAGTCCATTCCCGCCGACGCAACAGCGACGGAGGGTGGTAAGGCGGCCCCCGAGCCACCTATCGACCTGCTCGACGACGAACCCGACCCCTCCGCGGCCGAGTTTGTCGACTTCACCTACTACGGCGAAGTCATCCCGGCCGGCCTCGAACGTCCCCCTCGAGACGTCGAGGAGCCACGTCTGTGGACTCTCACGGACGACACCGCCCGCGCCCTAAGCGACAAGCGCACCCAAGCGGCATACGACGAGTACCTACACATCGGGTGCTATGCCTTCTTCAACAGTTGCGCCAACGCGGCAATTGGCGAGGCTTTGGACACGTTGTCGCACGGCCCACCTCTACCTACAGAGCAGGCGGCAGCGATTGCCCTCATCCGAGCGGGCCATCGCACCCACACAGCGACGGAGGAGGCCGTCCGTACTCGATTGGGCTTCCTCCGCCTCACCAAGGGCGGACAAACGAGCACAGATGCGGACCGCGTGTTTGCCGAATTGGCACACGAGCGCTTTTGCCGACCGCGTCCTACCGCGGTCTCCGGCCCATTGGACGCGCTACGCCAAGCTTTCGTCGACCGCACGCTTGAAGTCAGCTTACACGCCGCCAGCAAGGCCGCCGCCGGCGCCGCTTTCGCAAAGGTCACGCCGGACAAGCCCACCGGCCCCGACGCTCGAACCCGCCAGGCCGCCGCCGACAAACGCAAGGCCGCTGCTGCAGCAGCAGCCGCGGCACGAGCCGCTCCTCCCCCCAAGCCGACCGACTCGGCTAAAACCCCAAGCAAGAAATTATGGTGTGGCCCGCCGCGCCGATTCCTGCTCCCCGACATCTTCCTTCATGCGCCACCGCGTACGTCGAAAATGGTGGGAGTGGGAGCGCATCGGCGCGAGCGGCCAAGTCCTAAGTTGGATCCGCCACGGCGTACGTGTGAAGTTCAAGCACGGCCTACGTCCCAAGCCGTTCAACCATGGCATCTCCATGCTAGACGCCACACCCGACCAACTCGAGTTTCTCAACTCGGAACTACTACGCTTCGAGGCTTGCGGCGCGTGGGAGCGCTCTACGAACCCCCGCTACGTCTCCCGGATGTTCTTGGTGCCAAAACCCGGATGCAATCAATGGCGCTTGATTATCGACCTTCGAGAACTCAACCGCTATTGCTCAACATTCCACATGACTTGCGAGACCCTCAAGCACCTCCGCCATCTATCTCGACCGGGGGACTACTTCGTCTCATTCGACCTCACCGATGGGTACTACACCCTTGGCATCCGGGAGGAAGACCGAGACTACTTCACGGTCAACTACCGCGGCGCCCTATGGCGCCTCGCATGCCTCCCCATAGGGTGGTCGGGCTCCGCCTACTACTTTTGCAAGCTCACGCAAGTGTTTACGAACCACCTCCGCCGCCCGCCTCCTCCCACGCCCGCATCTACGCCGGCCGGCCCACGCCGCCCGTCCAAGCGCTTCCTCCGGAACGCGCGATGGCGAGGCACCCGACTACTCCCCTACATGGACGACTTCCTCTTCTTAGCGGATTCCTACGACGAGGCCCTCTTACTCCGGCAGCGCGTTCAAGCCCTGCTCGACAGCCTCGGCCTACAACGCAACCCCAAGAAAGGTGTATGGACGCCAACGCAAGTCGGCGACCACTTGGGCCTCACGGTGGATTTACAACGCGGCGAGTTTCGCGCCCCACCCGAAAAACTGCTACACCTCGCGCAACACGCTTCGGCCTTGCTCGGACGAGCAGCGTCCAACGCACGATGGCTACCCACACGCCAACTCGCAGCCTTTGCGGGCAAAGCGCAATTCCTCTACCTCGCCATCGCGCCCGCCCGATTCTTTTTGCGCGAGCTCCACAACGTCTTGGCTACCCGTACCGGTTGGGGGGGACGCGTGCGCCTCACCCACCAACTCCGACGCGACCTCGAGTGGTGGCGCACGGTACCCTCCCAACACAACGGCCGGTCGATCTACAAGCCCATCGAGACCGCCTATTTGCACGCCGACTCGAGCGACTACGGGTGGGGAGCCGTCCTCAACGAGGACGCCAATTACCAAGCCCGCGGGTTTTGGAGCGCCCCCGACCGCCTCCAACACATTACGTGGAAGGAACTTCGAGCGGTCAGGCACGCGGTCGAATCCTTTCTACCGCAACTCCGGGGACGACAAGTCCTCCTCCACGAGGACAACACTGCCGTGGTCGCCGTCCTAACCAAGCTAACGTCCCGGTCACCCGTCATGATGACGGAGCTACGGCGTTTGTGGTTCTTACTGGACACCAACGACATCCACATCCGCCCACGCTACATCCGGTCAGCCGCCAACGTCTGGGCCGACACGCTCAGCCGCGAACTGGACTCCGAAGACTGGCAGCTAAACCCTCAACTTTTCAACCACCTTCAGCGCCGGTGGGGACCGCATACAATCGACCGGTTCGCTTCTATGCTCAACACGCAACTGCCACGCTTCAACGCCCGCTGGCGCGACCCCTTGTGCGAGGACATCGACTGCCTACACCTCCCCGACGCAGCGTGGAAACGCGAGAACAACTACTGCAACCCCCCTTGGTATGCCCTACCCGCACTCGCCGCGAAACTCGAACAAGCTCAAGCCGCGGCGACTGTCATCGCCCCCTACTGGCGAAACAAAACGTGGTACCACGCGTTCGCCCGCTTGGCCACCGAGACCGTACACTTCCCAGCATCCCGCGACCTGTTCTTCCCCGGCAGGCTAGGCAAGCTAGAAGGGGTCGGACCTCCCGCTTGGAGCATCGTGGCCTTTCGGCTAGCACCCCCTCTTGGCTCTACACTCGACGCGGTGCGATTGGCCGGGCGATACGCCCGGACCGATTAAATACTCATGTACAACACGTCCTCCCTTTGCGTACAGGACCGCCGCGCTACGGATTACGCCGCGAAGCAGCACAGTCGCCCTGGTCCTCCGAACTGGCTGAAACTTTTCAAGACCTCCTAGGATCAGATAAGCTCGGGGTTACAGCGGTTGCCCTACTCAGCAACTCGCTAGCGCCCTCTACGTACTCGAGCTACCAGAGCGCAATCCGACAGTTTTTTTTTTTTTGTGCAGAGGAAAATATCGCCCCGCTACAGGCCACGCCGGCCACGATGGTCCGCTACACGGCCTGGCTAGCCCTCTTGGGAACGGTCGCTGCCAGCTCGCTGCAGCCTTACTTCTCCGCAATTAACAAGTTCTTCCGCGACCACCGGCGCCAACCTATCGCCGTGGGCGAACTCCTGGCGGACGCCCGCCGAGGACTCGAAATGCTACAGCACCGCCTGCTGCCCACCACCGCCCGCCTCCCGCTACCCGCACAAGTCGCTCTGGACATCCTACACGCCGCCAAGACCCTACACAGAACTTTCGCGTGGACCCCTGCTTCCCTCCCTCAGATGCAGCGCTTCAGAGCCTGTTTAGCGGTATGTGTCAATTACATGTTTTTCTGCCGCGCCGAAACTGGAGCCCGCTGCCAGACCGGCGACCTAGTGGTCGACAGGCCCTCTCAACAAATCTGCATGTTCGTGCGCAAATCTAAAGGGGACCAGCGCCGCGACGCGGCCGATAAACCTGTCATCGCTATCCCTGTAGCAGCTAACCCCGTCCTGGCAGACCTGCTCGTCTACTACACGGAGCAGCGCGCGACCTTCTGCAAAAAATTCTACAACACGCCACCCCCACTCGCCTTTTGGAGCTGCTCACCTTCCGAATCTTCCACCGAGTGGGGCGCCGCGTCCACCATCTCCGCATGGCTCACCCTCGCCCTCCGGACCGTCGACTCATCCGCACCCGCCGGTTTCAAGTGGACGTCGCACAGCCTACGGAAAGGTGCGGCGTCCGCTGCCAGCTGCATCGGCGCGCCCCTCCCCGTAATCAAATTTATGGGTGGCTGGGCCAAGAACAGCTCTGTGACCGAAGGCAAATATATTGACCCAACCATGACCCCAACACCTGCCGCTTGGCGGTTCTTCGGCTGGCTCACTCCGTCCCCCCCGCAACCGTGCCCTAGGGTAAATGGTCAGATTGATTTGAATCTAGAGGTTTGCATATCCAATATCATGTGTACGGGACAGTAACTCTAGCGGTTACTGTTACCGTTAATATCGGCGCGTCTCGCCTGCAGAGCAACCACCTTGCCCGAACAGTTAGACGCAGCCAACGACCAACGACTTCCCCAACGGTCAGCTCTAGCTAGCCCGTGCCTTATAAGCCGTAGCTAGCCACGAGCCTAGGCACTCTCTGCTTTCGCGCTCAGCCAATCTAGGCTTCGCGCGAACCCACCCACCCATCCCTATAATCCTGCGCTAATTGACCCCCAGACCCTGTCTGTGGGTGTCTTTTGGCCAAATTGTAAGCAAGCTGACATCTTTGGCAAAACGTGCCCTAGGGTAAACGTACATTTATCGGTACCGTACAGTTACCGGACGTTATTATTAATTAAGTATTACGTACAGTTACCGGTACCTGTACGCATCCGATATATGGATAATATCATCCAATCATGTATCATCTGATACAGATAATAGCGTCCAAAATAATTGTTGTCCAAAATAGGGGTTTTGCTCGCTATATGAAAAAGCAGTGGAGGCCACCAAGCCAAAAAAAAAAAAAAAAAAGGAGGAAAAAACCTAAGCCCGCGAGGAACAGGAAGGCATGCCACAGCACCAGCACTGCCCTCCTGAAAAGCGTCGCGGAGATAAGAACCCAGAGTGCCATGAAGAGCAGCAGAAAGACGTTGCATGAATTCTCGTCGCACAGATAATATATCATCTATCGGATGTGCTGATCTAGTGACTTGGGGGTAGCGTGAGGGGTTAGGGCTAGAGGTAAGTGCCGGGTAGTTAGGGTTTCCTTCCCTGTTTTTCTCTTACCAGTACCCAGATTAAGGCCGGTTCTTAGATGAACTTTGCCACCATCCGCGGAAGATGAGACGCTATCACGCGAATTAATTCCAAGAGATAATATCATCTAGGGAGGCAATACAGTCACATGCGTCCCGCAGCAAACAACGCATATAGTAGAATGCGGGATTTGTAGACAATATATGTGGGTAAAACACTTATAAAACGTACCATACGTAAAGATGCACGGCAACGAAAATAACGGTCAATAACGTCCATGTAGTACTTCGTGGCGGGAGCATGCCCACGTAGAGCGGTCAGCCCGAGGTCTCGCTGCGCATCGCACTTCCTGCTACTTCTTCCCGAATGACTTCCTGCTTAACATAAAGTCCCCCCCCCCCCCCCCCCCCCCCCCCCCCAAGCAGTCACGCCTGTACCACGGCAGACGGGAGTGGATTGCCGTCTCATCGTTGTCGGGGTGGCCCGGGATTCACCTCGCCCCACCGAAAGCGCGGCCACAACACTTAACGATCTATGACGCCCCTGACTACGCTGCACGAGAGCTAGTACAGCGCACCACCTACGTGGAAGACACGATAACAGCCGGCGAACTACATATTGTGATTTGACAATCGAGCCACGCAGAGAAGAAGACAGTGTATCGCCAGCAAAATCCCCCCTACATTTCGATGGTCACCTTGCCAGAACGGGAGCATGCCGGACGGCGCCAAATATGGCTCGTAACACTCCTCGCTCTTATTCTCGTTCTGAAATGCCCAGCAGCATTCGCGTCCCGGCGTGCACTGGCGAGCTCTGACGACGACGACCTACTGAAAACTTGGAAGATGGAATGGGAAGCTCAGGATAATAGCCACCGGGGTCCAACTGCACAGTGTGCCGCCATCAGTGGGGGGCATCCCTTCGGTTCGGGGGTCACGGTTCAAGAGACGAAGGACGCAATAGCCTCAAACTCCGACTCCCGAGTTGCCATTGCCAATTTTATTCGCCGTCACGGCACCGATATGCTACGCGTGTTGCGAGAAACATGCAGTAAGGTAAGCCAGCTTCTCATGATCGGAGACAAATTTTGAGTATTTCACCGTTCTCTGACAGACACGTGACGGGCCCGCTGTTGTTTTGTTTTCTTGCTGCAGACTCGTGCAATAGTGCTGGGCGACTCCATCATGGACGACTTCACCGATAACAAAGATGCCTGGGACAAAATAGCAGATGTTTTCGATGGAAAAGTCCTTAACCTGGCCGTGCGAGGTACGGCAAGGTTGCCTCCCCATCGTCCACCCATTTTCTATAGCCGGGAAACTAGAAAGGAAAGTCGACCTCACCGTGATGCAAGCTACTTATTAGGGCTTACTTGCCTTAAATATGAACCCTAACACCTATCTGAAGCACTCATACAGTCAAGCCCGTGCACTGTAGGAATCCGGACGCAACTTCTCCCCGTCTATGCCGACTGGCTATTCAAAAACAGCTGCGCCGAGCCGCAGGTGGTGTATCTCGCGGCAGGCGTTGTGAGCTGCGTTCGGGACGACCCAGACGACGCCGAGCTCTACGCCGAGCGCATCGCCGACACCGTGCGCATCATCAAACATTTCTCTCCCGCGACGCAGGTGGTGGTACAGCTGTTGTTGCCCACTCGAAACGAGCGAGTCACGCGCTGTGTGGACAACGTCAACAAAATTCTAAGAAAGTGGCTCACCCGTTTGCCCGACAATGCGTGCGTCTCTCGGGTGGACGCCTCCGAAGTTGTGATGGTCAGTCGCAATGACCCCCGCTGCTCAACCGTCACTCCCCTTCCTAAAATCCACACACATAAAAGAAAATATCGACTAAATAGCGCTAAAGCGAAACTTCCGCTATTCACCCTTCAGTGTTGCTCTGCATTGCTCGAGGAATACCGATTTATGATTGTTCCTGTGTGTTTCAGGGTTTAGGGTTGAGACCCTAAACACATTTTTTCACTCCCTGTTCGTTTCAAATACAGGACGAACACGGCGAGCTGCGACGAGATAGTTTCACAGATAAGGTACACCTCGAAGACGACGCGATTCGAGATTACGGCACCGTCATTGCGCGCGCACTTCGACCATACGCGAATCATGAGGTGGACGCTTCCGTGAGGGACGCGTCTGAAGCATCGACTGATACTGGGGACTCGGCCTCCGAGAAAATCGAGAGCCGCGACGAGTTCCGCTGGCTGTACAGTCGGTGGAGTAGCTGTGAGACAGACGTGTGCGGGATGATGACGCGAAGCGCTCATTGCGTAAGGGGCTCACTCGATGGAATGGACGCCGTGGGTGACGAATACTGTAGGAGTGGTGTTGTTCAGGAGATGTTGGAGCGACCCTGCGACCTCGATTTCGATCTGTGTGGGCGACGAGCGGCGGGCACAGGCGAGCTATTCCGTTTTGACAAAAGAGATGCAATTCAAGGTGGCAGTATCATACCTGGTAAAGAACTTTTGAAGACTGACGACGTAGCCGCTTTCGAACTCGAGAACGGCAGTGGCGACGAGCCGCTGACAGAGGGCGCCGCTGGTGTTCAGCCCGCCGAGAAGGAAACACCAGTAGGGAAGGCAGTCTCACCTGCTACGGAACCGACATACAATGTGGGTTCGCAGGGCTCTGACGTTAATGTCCCAATCGGAACGGAGAAGCCGATTGCAATGGATGACAGCGCAACTGTCATCGACTCCGCCATTGGCGTGGTCGAAGCTGACACTTGGGCGAAGCCGATAATGGTGGATGTCGAGAATGGCTCGAGTTTGGTAGACCTCGAAATGGCCCCTTCGACGGAAGCCCCGAATGCCGCCGAATACAGTACAAACACTGAAATCGTGAATGGGCTGTTTGAGCGCGGTCATAAAGTTTTTGCGGACGTTAATGTGAGGTTGAGTGACACACCGACCGAACTGCCAATAGAAACGAGGAGCGCCTTCAGTAGTGCAGACGAAGACGCGGACAGTTTCCCGTTCCGAGTAGTAGGAGGAGGAGCCACAGTGGAGGGGACGCAAGCAGAGATGAGTGACGACGCAGACCTTCACGGGAAAAACTACCATGCGCGTGCTTCCCCTTCGACGCCCGCTGACGGTGCTACGGGAGACGAGCGCCTCATCGTGAGTGTTCAGCAAGCAAACGACGACATGGATACTGCGGGAAATAGAGCGACATTAGGCGATGGCGAACGTGTTGTTGGCGAGGAGGATACCATCGCTCGCGTCAATACACAGTCACTATCTATGCCGGCGATCGCTGGCGTCGCCATGGGATCTGCGGTCGCTACCATATTTGGCGCTGTTGCCCTGCTGGTGCTGATCACTAAGCGTAAACGGCGGGCTCGCACTTCTCGTGATGGCGCTGGGCTGGGAGAGGAGGAAGGAGATGTGGTACCGGAGCTGCCTCCGCTGGTCAAGGTTGAGGCCCCCCCGATTGTCAAAGGTGCCGCAAAGAAGACCATGGGGGTGAGCTCCAACGTGTCGGGAACGGGAGGCCAGCGCTTGCCGAGGTCGCCCAACCATTTTATCTCTGCGCTGCGCTCTTCTGTCGCGGGTGTCTTGCGAGTACCCGTACCGCGCTCAGAGCAAACACCCGCGTCCAACGTGCCAAGGCAAATTGGGGCGCACCACCCAGCATGACGAAAGTGGTTCGCATGGATAGATCCAGCGACGAAAGACGTCTGGCGGATTGCGGAACGTGTGTCCGCGCTGAAACTCACCCCAGCTCGGACCTCAGGACATGTTTGGGTTCTTCAGCGCCTTTGGTTGTAAGTAAACGACACTACTGCAGATATCTGCAGCCAGCAAACATACAAGCCGGTACACGTACGGTACCTTACCCGTACGGCAGAGAATTACAATATATAGATTTTTTTAATCGTTTTATTTTCCTCGTTTCCGCCGCACGTGTGAGGGCCTAAAAGTGCCGATTTCGCTTTCGGCCCCCAACTCACAATAACTTTCGTTTTTGGTTTGCTATATTTATTCCAGCCATGCTGCATGCTTGGGAATGTTGCATCAGAAGATATCGCGCGATTCTTGGATTGTATGGTGGATGGCTAGAGTCATATGACTTTGAAATCGAGGTATTCACATAAGCGGATGCTTATTATAAGATTGTTGTTATTGGATGCATGGGGAGCGCGCCCGAACGTGCCAAGTGTGATTAGGATCATGTGCACTCATGATCCTTACTATTCCGTTGATTGTGCGGTGCTTTTTTTGTTCCCACCACCGTTGCCCTTAAACAAATCATCAACCAAAACATGCTTAGCAACTTTTTCACTCAACCCGACTTGCCACTAGTCGCGTTCACGTGTATTTCATGCACTTCGCGCCATCTATCATCGGTACACGGTGATAGTACATGCCGGTGCTCACCTGAGGAGAAATAAAGGACTAATCACGAAGAGGTTAAGTGTGATGTCACGTGAAAAGCGAGTTGTTGCATATGATATGTCGCAGTCCGTACATGCATACGCTAGTGCGTACGTGCTTGCATGCCCGTTAGGGTAGGATACATGCGGGGACTAATATAATATTACAACCTCACTAGCTAGAGCATTAACCGTCAAGCTATTGAGTCCAACAATGTCCTTGAATAGTGCAATTGCAATTCCGGAAGAGAAGACTGTGTTTACTCCTTAGGTTCCGGTAGGGCCTTGGCCTTACCGTCCACCAACATGCCATTGGTGGGAATGGAGATGACTGCAGCCGTGCGAGACTCCACCAATTCACTAGTGTAATGGCATCGGAAATGGATGTGTTTCGTCATCTGAGATGCCATGGGAAATTGGAATTTAAATTGAGACAATCGCATCGCTTCCCTACGCGACAAATCCGCACACAAATATAATCGACACCCACACGTACCGCCGAGCCAATCACAACTTCATCCCCCGCCGCACATACAAATATGTCACTCCGCGCCCACTTCACCAGCCAAGACAACACCCTCCTCGCCACACTCAGAGACAAGGCCACACACATCACCGACCCTCACACCTACAAACAAACATAATGTAAATTCTCTCCCCGCAAAACACACGCCTCCCCCCCCCCCCCCGTCTCACTCCCCTCTGGAAAACTAACATAACCACATAGCCACAAGTCCTCCTCCGCGCCATCCCCTCCTCCTTCATACTCAAATCCTGCAAATCCATCTCCACACTCACGGGGTCCACCACCCCGCTTTCAGTCCCCATTCGCCTTCTCGCCGCAATCCTCACCGAACCCCTCGATACTATCCACAACCGCCTGCCCATCACACGCCTCACCCCCAAGCACACACCCCCCCCACCACTATCCACCCCTCTTGGATTCCCCTCCTTTCCCCACGCCTCCCCCGCTCCCCTCCCACCCTCTCATCCGGCATTCACACCTCCCACACCAGAACCCCCCCCCCCCCCCCACGGCACCCACCACACACATTGACACAGAATACCTCACCCCCTCGGACCACCACTACCCCCCCCCCTGCGACGTCACGCGCATCATTTCCAAACACAAGGACACAAAATACGGTCAAACACAGTACATTGTAGAATGGGCCCCGGAACACCTCACGGAATGGGTCATACAACAACTCGACGACGGCTTCCGCCTCATCTCTTCCACCCCCACATCGGTATGCCTCCCCACCCCCTCCCCCGCCGACTGCTCCATATGTCACGACCCACTACACAAAGACCCCACCTCTAGCTGTTGCACATGCCCGCACTTTGCCATCCATTCTCAATGCCGCCCCGCTGAGGGACTCGCCACATGGCAATGCGACTGGTGTGCTCGCGGCCAACACCACGACCTCACCCGCCTCCACGAGGTTAAGTGGGCACCATGCCTAAAATTACACGACACCATCAGTGAGACCCCCTCCGGCCCTACCGCCCTCACCGCATTTGACTCCGGCTTCATCCCCTCCACGACACCCATCCTGCCAGAACCCGGACCCCCCCCATGGACGCACCTCCTCATCACATTCAACCACGACCCTATCCACCCCGACCTCGACATGCTCCCTACCGGTAAATTCGCCATTCACGCGCACCCACCACTTCACGACACCACTATACTATGCACACCGACGGCCGCGCGGTCAACATTCTTAACGGCCCCCGAGTCCGCAACATGTTTCAACTCTTCCGACCCGAACTCTCGCAGCACACGTTCGAAGAGGAGGTCTACCACCTCCTCACTCGTCTAGGCTCCCGCTCATAAATCCATTCACCCACACATGCCACCACCACCCGTAATAGATGGGCTACGAGAGAGGACCTCCTCACAGCTCTCCGCCACACATTCCACATACAGACAGAACTATACTCAGACCCCCTCAACAAGTCACTCCACTCTCAAACCTACCACTCACTATACCCCGAGGACAGAGTCTTCTCATGAAGCGGCAGCAATGCCCCACACACATGGCATGGCACCAACATCACCAACCCGGAATACGACCACGAATGCATGCGCCGCGCCATGGAACATGCAATCACATGCGCACACCTCACAGCCCCTCACACACCAAGCGCAACCATCCTCATACTCCCCCGCTGGGAACACACACCATATCGCCACTCCAAATACATCAACTCTCCATACACCCACCACCTCTACACCCTTCCCAATGACGCAAACACCTTCCTACCCCCGACCAACACACAGGCCACCCCACCCCCACCCCATTCGCCACACGCTGGATGGTCGACGTCTACCTCGTCGCCAACCCCCTAGCTCTCTCCACTCTACCCTCACACACAGCCATGACCGCACTTCACAACACACTTGAGTCTATCTACGACACACACCTCCCCAACCCCACCATCACCATCCCACATCCACGCCTCACCGACACCTACTCACCACACTCAGCTGGCATCTACCACCTCCCCCCCAACCCCACTCACCCCCTTACCTACCCCCTCCAGGAACGCATCAAAATAACATACTCCCCCACCAGAGGAAATCTTGCTTGGAATGGGCAGGACTTTGTATACATAGACGGCTCCAAAAAGGGAGGCTCCTCCCCCCTAGGAGCTGTCGCCACTCACCCCCGCCTCTGA
>JAPMLY010001123.1:0-2500 GCA_026401115.1 Tetraselmis chui | reverse complement strand
CGACTATTTGAAAGAGCATGCATGGCGATAACTTCAAGTACACAAGCCCGGTAGTGCTCGAATTCGCCCCCGTTTTTATCGGTGCAATCCATCTTGGGCGCCAAAGTAATGCCTAGGATTTTAGGAGATTTGCCGATATAATCGACGCATGATTACACTTTTGACTTGCGAAGGTGCGAGATCTTATCCGGACTTTAGTGAAGGACTATACGTATTCATTGATAACGTTCCAAACCGCGAACGTACATATATTGACAACGATGTACTGTAATAAAACGAAGAGTATAATGCGTGTAGTGAATGCTAGCAATAAGAACTAGTGATGTACTTCGCACTGGAACAAAGCGATAGTAAATTCCGGTTCTCTAGGCGCGTCGCACCATGCCTTCGACCTGTGGGTCGGTTGTCATTTTCTCGAGTAACACTGACTCGCAGTCTTGATTCCCCCCTCTCCACTTTTGAGTCGGATTGATGCTTGCCCTCCCTTTTTACGGCCACTCCCGCCACGACTGCTCTGTCTAACGACTTTGATGCCCCCTTTGCGGCCACACCACATGTGCTTATGGTCTCGTACTCTTGGGTGTTTTCGAAGGCGTGGATCGGGGCAAATTTCCATGCTCTCGATCGCGGGCGGCGGCAACGCCGTCACTCACCACAATAGTTGGCGGCTTTACTGTTGAACGTGGTGTGCCGTGAGTACGCGGGTGCTTCCATAAGGTAAGCATAGTCCATCGATCCGTCTAATTATGAATATGCACGGCTTAGAGGTGCCGTTGTTGCCCGGCACGGTCATTTCCGTTACGGGCCGCGGGCCGGGGCCGCAAATAATAGTCCGAATTTATTGATCGCGTAGTTCATCTGGATATCTCTTGTTGAGCATCGATTTACTACACGCTCCTAAGTTATCACTTGCTAGTGTGAGCGTTACACTATTGAATCGGCGGCCGTTTTGAGGTAATTAGACGGCGATGCTACTACTAACCGCACATATAGACGCCCGGTGCTCGCAGCCCGGCCGCATTAATTCGACGAAGCGATTGTACTATATTTTTTGGCGTCAATAGACGCGGGCTTTGTGCTATACACGCCTCGTCGGGCATCTCGGGACCAAATTGACTAGCTCATGTTGCGCGTTGCCCTCGATACATCGTCTCGCAAGACGGTCGGACGTGCTTGGGCCGTGGGGTTCTAGCGCCGCACCTTCGCGCGACTCATATAGTTCTCACGTCTACTGTACGGCTCACGACATCCACGATAAGTGGTCGAGAGTTATTGCTGTCACATACATACGGGTGGGTTGGCACTCTTACCCTGCGTAGTGTAGTACTCTGAATGTAGTATAACGATTGTGCTTCGCAATAGCACTTGCGTTGCCCAAATACGATTATTTTCTGGAATCATGTGTCTAATGGCTGGGTCGAGCACGAGAACACACGTCCAACAACTTCTGCGGTTGTATGCTCAACACGGTTGACATGTGGCGCGAGGTCGCTCGATAGTAACGATAGGCGTGGGTTTGTAGGCATTGGAGGGCAAGAACCGACATGGTCGCTCGCGGGTGTTGCTTGCACTTCAACACTGAAGGTAGTAGCTTCCCGATAGCACCCATTGTATGTAGCAACGTGAAATTGCAAAGTTCCTTGCGTGGTGGTGGCCCGTAAATGGATCTCGATGGCGCACCGCTTACAACAGTCTCTGTTTGAACCCTCTCGCTACGCGCTCGGTAACCACAATTCACTTATTATGCGTATGTTTATGGGTTTTGTGCTTGTAGCGTGGGTGTCATGATGACATGAACGTAATGTCTGTAGTAGTTATGCGGGCTTCAGCCCTCCGTGCTGGTGAAATGATCATCGAGATCACATATGACTAGCTGTATTCCACCCTCTTTTGATAGCATTCTAATATGGACGTACGTGTGAACGTAAGCGCTTCGTGAAGCATTTTATGCGAGCTTGGCGCGCTCGGATAGTGGTGATTTCGCACTATCAGCTGTACATATATCAATCGCCATTTATGATTGTGAACTTGTGGATGGCACCTGCCGTAATAGACACTTTTTTGATATCCGCGTTCGACCATACTACATTTTTATATTTGTGATTGCCGCACTTTGATCTCGAGACTTTCTTAATGGGGGAAGCAGCGTAGAAGAAGGGGCACGTAAACTACTTCCACGTAGAAAATATTTGTGTGAGCCTCGTGCTTGCGGATGACATGAGTCTGTGGTGACTGCGACTGAGTTTTCAACGGTCCGGTTATGAATGCCCACTATGCGGCCACTCAAAGGTATTATTATAAAAACTTCACTTGTGATCTAATAGTCGAAGGACGATGTAAGCTTAATGTGCCTTTCGAAGGAATTTGGCGAGCTTCGTGCTCATGTGCGATTAAAGAGCATAATTCTGTTACGACTTAGTTTCCCGTGACCGTGCGTAGTACATGTGCTGCCATTAACTATTATTGATGTTGCGCATTCATTAGTTCGAATGGATGATGC
>JAPMLY010001122.1:0-126929 GCA_026401115.1 Tetraselmis chui | reverse complement strand
CCAGGAGGGTTGTGCAACTGTTGTTGCCTACCTTCTTGCTCCGAGGCCTAAGGCTTTTGTGCATATTTTCTTTTTATTTCATTTCGCTTCCTTACCGGTGTGGTTGTGTTTTCCATGTAAAATTAAAGATTTGTTATACTCATAAACAGCGTTTTCACCGGGTGGTAAGAAATAAAGTCTGTACTTTGAAGCCACAGTATTGATTGCAACGCTGCAACGCATCACAAGAATGCCAAAGCATGGGGGCGCAAAAGAATGCCATGCCTGTCAGTGCCCCGTATCCCCGTAGGTAGAAAGGAGAGCCTCCTCCCGTTGCAGGCCGTCCTCTTCGCTACCATGCGCGTGAAGCTTTTCAGCGAGTGCATGTTCATCCTCATTGTGCTTCAACAGGTATGGGTATGACAGCCGGTTGGGGCGATGCAGTGGGGCGGCGCTCTTTGTCGTCGCGCCAGCCGCAACGAGTTCCGGGGACCTAATCGTCTTGTACGATATACACGCTACGGAATCCACGAAGAGTACGGCCAATAGCATCAACATTTGCGTCCATGAAATAATTACGATATTAGTAGTTTTCGGTGACAGAGGCATGATAGCAACTGTAAGCTGATTTGGCGAGTCCCGTTCGGTATTGGTCTCCGGATTGACTGATTTTTGACTGAAGATTGTCGCTGATGAACAATGAGTAAATCCAGCTCAGGTTCGGAAAGTTAGCTTCAACGATATATAACTGTGCAGAGGCTTACGAACTAGGCAGCAGCATAGCCTTGCTGTGAGTTTTTGAGCCGTTGAGTGGGTAGTGAACCGGCTGCGTCCGACTACAGCACCGTGTATCGCTTACCGAGCATCTCGAAACTCGGAACATGACGCAGGTTAATAGTAAAATACTAAATGCAGGAACATGTATTGTAATCAATGCGAGACCTTTTTTTTTTTTTTTTTGAGCCCCCGGGATATGGGAATGGCAGGGAATCCACACCGGCACCCTCTACACGCGGCGTTTTGCAAGCATGACTGAGAGCAGAAGTTCGAAACAAACCTCAACTCATCATCGATCACGCTCCCGGGTAGGCGACGCTCGTGCGAGTGCATTACGTTCCATTGTACGAGAACCGCACCGTACTGCGCTAACCCCACACAAGGCCAATATTGGAGTTTCGCCAACCCGGCACACGCACCCCTATCATTCTATCCCGTCAAATATATCATTACTAAATATGCTAAATAGGATTGGGGATGCTGGGCACCCTTGTCGCAATCCGCGTTGTATTGGGACGGTGCCAGATAATTTGCCCGGGGCCTCTCCAGTTTTTACTTGGACAGTGCTATCCTTATATAGAGCTTTAAGGAAGGATAGCATATGTCCCGTAAGCCCATTAGCCACTAGTTTAGAAAATAGAAGTCCATGTGGGATTGTATCGTATGCTTTCCGTAAATCTATAAACCCCGCACACGTGGGTAATCCTTACGCTTGGCGGCGGCCTCCGATATCAAATATGTTCGCGACTTGCAAGGGGCACTCTTCCCCTCGCAGGAATCCTCCTTGCCACCGGCGAATTATTTTATGCGTTTGGCATACATCTTGAAGACGTTGGGTTACGACCGTGATTAGTAGATTAATAAGAGCCCCCATAATGGAAATGCCCCTATAATTATCCATTACGGCCACGTCCCCCTTTTTTAGTATTGACACGACCGCGGAGCTACACCATTGCTTAGGGACACATGTAGTAGTCCATATCTTATTCGTCAACTCGAATAGGGATTTGCCAAGAGGGCTATCCGGGGCGCATACCGCCAGTTTTAAGGTCTCCGCGGTTATGCCATCCACCCGTGAAGCTTTATCATTATTTAATCTTTTAAGGGCCTTGCAAAGTTCTCTATCAATGGGTCCATTAATCCCGTCTAGCGCAATGGAGGAGGGGCCGGCCCCCTAAGCGTCGTTCCCATACCTCGCGGTAAATGGTAGCCCTACACGCAGCAGGGTGAGGGTCGCGCAAAATCTCCCGACAGTGCCGCGCCTAGCACGCGTTAATTTCACCCGGTTCGGTATGGAGTACTCCCGACGTCGGATCACGCATTGGTTGTTCTGCGTGGTTGTTCTGCGTTGGATGGGCCTTGGCAATAGAGCGGGCCCATTATTTCCAAAACCCCCGCCTACCACCACCTTGTCTAAAGTCGTTAATGGCCTTGTCTATGGCTCTAGCCTTTTGGCGGCGGCGGTTAGTTCGGACCATGTTTTCAACCGGGAGCGCGCAGCGATATACCTATCCAATGCTACGGATTGGTGAGGGCCGCGGGCTTCTTGACACAATCATGACGTCATTAGGAGGGGCTAGTACCGCGAAGGGGTTAGCGGTGACGAAGTCGCGAAACGGTGTCGGCCACTCACCTGGAGGATCTTCCCGAGCCGGCTTCGGGATTGACCGGACGGACATGCGTTCAAGTAGGAGAGGGGGGTGGGGATGTTCGAACAAATCACCCACAATGCGAGGGACGGAAGCGAATAAGACATGGAAGTGGTCGGAGGTGTCCCATGAATAGTCGACAACGACAAAGTGTGGGAAGGAAAGGGAAGGGCCCATGACGGGGTGCCAGGCCACGAAATGATCGATCACCCGGCAACTGCCCCTCCGGCATGTACCACGTACGCGCGCCGAAGCGTCTCGCGGCCAAACTGTTTTCGCATCTAGTACACACCGCCAACGCCGTAACAAAGCACATAGCTATGCTTCATCGAGGTTCCAATCCCCCCGACGACGATGGTATCTCTAGGGAATTTGTCACGAAGCTGCGCTAGCTCCTCGCGCAAGCGGCAGCGGTACGGTTCCCCTCGCGATCCGGTAGGGAGATAGACCGAGATAAAGATAATGCCCGCGGAGTCGTTGCCACCGTCTCCGCCCACGCGGACTTAAGTCCAACATGGGTGGGGCGTGCCGATGCCCCTAGTATGTAAGGACGACCGGACCAAAACACAACATCCACGCTCCGAGGCAACGCGGTCACCGAACGAGTAATCATCGGAATACCATGTAAACCGTGCCCGCGCATCGGTGGCCCTAACGAAAGTTTCTTGAAGGAGAAGAATGTCTTTAGCCCCGGCCACTAGCATTGCATTGATCTCCTCTATTTTTTGACGAAAGCCCGTTCACGTTAAGGGTTGCTATTCGAAGGTGGGCGGATGGGCACGGGGGGTGGGCATGCAAGGTGGGCGGGAAGGGTGGGCCTAGTTTAGCAGGAGCGGTGTGGGCTAGAGCGGACGGGGCATGGCGATGCGGGCGGGCGGCATGGCGGTCCCAATACGGGCGATGCGCCCGCAAGTACCACCCCCAACGGCCCGCAAAACGTTGCATGCGTTCACGGACGTGTACCCCCTGCCGGGGAGAATAGTATACATCGAAGCGAACCCTGCCGTCCGGCGGTCGCATCACGCGAGCGATTTCCTTAACGGCCGAAGGCCGGGCATTGAACGCTCGGGTGACGCGGTCCCAGAAAGCATGCAGCGGTGAGGGGTCCCCCAAGCAGCACACACGACGGTGGGACGCCCCGGCGTCCCCGGCTAGGTTCCCGACCGTCCCTAAGTATGCCCTTGTATCTATGACGGATCTAGCCAGCCCTTATTCCTTAAAATCGGTTCGAACCGATGCACACTTAGCCATATATGTATTTGTATTTGGCTTATTCATTATCAACTAGGCTGTGTTTAGCGACAGGGAGTCATATCATGCCAAAGATGACAGCTTGCTTACATTGTGGACAAACATGCACTAAAACACATATCATTTATATTCAGGTGAGGGCTTGATAAGGGAACGGTGGGTGAGTTACGCGAGCCGAATGGGCGAGCGCAAAGGCATAAGGTGGCTGCTACCCGTTGGAGGAGCTAATTCAAAGGTAAAGCAAGTGGGCGTACGCCGCGGACAAAATGAAAATGATTTACAAAAATACCAACAAACTAGACCGATTGTTGTCTAACGGCCATTAATGCTATGCTATTTAGGACACTTTAGAGGAAATATTGGGCCGGGTACTCTTCGACCACACCTATCAACACACCTATCTGCAATGTTTGCCGACGTTCCTCAGAGGTTAAAAACTGTAAGCAACCGCACAAATTGCCACAATCCCCCCGCCGAACCACTAACAACAGAAATAATTTGTAATCAATAAAAGCATATCTATACAAAATTATAGCCACTACTATGCAAGAAATGCAAAGTGAAACTGCTGCTCGACCTTCACGATGCACAGCCCGCTCCCACCGAACCGGGGTGCCGACTAGCCTAGGCCGATCGGCGTTCGAAAGGGGCGACGAGCCAGCAGGAATGGATCCGGATCATACGGCTCCGCGAATCCCCGAGACAACTCGGGTTCGGACTCGGTCTCGTGGGTCCGGACCCTAGAATCACAGGTAATCGCGGGATCCGGCCCCTATAATCACAGGTAATCGCTGGATCCGAACCCTAGAATCACAGGTAATCGTTGGATCCGGTACCAGTTATTGTAAGTAATCGTTGGATCCGGTACCAGTTATTGTGAGTAATCGTTGGATCCGGTACCAGTTATTGTAAGAAATCGTTGGATCCGGTATTCATCGTACTTTAATGGATCCGCGGTGATCGCGAGTACCTCATCCTCGCAAAACGATGTGGAACCGCGATACCCAATCAGTACTCACGATTCCGAGTATCACACGATTATGTGGTGGCCCGAAGTGACACGTTGTTTGTTGGGGAGGTATTTGGTAATGCAAATCTCCTAAGGTGTATGTCTAGGATTGGTTCAATAGCCTTGATTGTTGTCATTCCGCAGCCTTGAATCGATTGTAGCCCACCTAAGGGCCAGTTACGTACGTGCTTGAAATCCACCATAATCTGCCCGTCCACATCCAACTACTATCATAGTTAGCAACAAAGGCGAGGCAAGCGGGAAGTAGTAGACCGTCTAGATCAGAGAAGAGCTTGTCATCGACGGCTATCCAACGTACATAAGAAGAGCTTGTTGGGAATTCAGATAGGGTGTTCAAGATACCTCAGTCAAAATCTACTGTATGGGATCCACGCACGAGCAGGCGCATAGAACTAGTAGAGATGTAAAAAATGAATTTGCAGTACAAATTTCCCCAAAATGCGCAATATATATCAATTTGCATGAGTACTTCGAGTACTTGTTGGAATCGCAAGCCCAACGAATCCAACGGAACCAAAAATTTACAAGTACTCATGTACTCGGTTCCGGAACCGAAAACACATGTACTCGCTGGATCCGAACCCTAGAATCACAGGTAATCGCTGGATCCGAACCCAAGAATCACAGGTAATCGCGGGGTCCGAACCCTAGAATCACAGGTAATCGCGGGATCCGAACCCTAGAATTACAGGTAATCGCGGGATCCGGATCCCTTTTTTAGAGGTACTCACTAGTTCCGGATCCTAAAAAATCAAGTACTCGTGGATCCGAACCCAACAAAAAAATTCCGGATCCAGTCCCTGCGAGCCAGCCTAATGTATCTCCCGCGTGACTTCGATCTTGCCGGAGAAAGGATGGGAAAGGCTAGCAAAAGACCCCTCCTCACGAAGTCACTCGTCGATCCCGCCGTCGCACCCCGTAAGCCCACCCCAAGGTCGTAGCCGATCCTCCCGTCGCGACTTTCCTCCTAGACTAGGTCCCCCGTCACCTTGAGGGCACGTGGGGAGTGCCAAGACTACAACCAAAAAAAGCTAGCGCTCCCGCCGCCGGGCTGAAAAGCTTTTCCCGGCCATTTCCCCGGCTTTTTCATGTATGATACAGTGGTACATGTATGGAAAGCCTGCCACCGGCCGTACGCTCCACCCACCGTTTGCGTGTCCATCGAGCGCCCTTGTTTCGAGTTCGAGCTTCCGCGTTGACCCGGGCTCGCACTCTCTAATGCTATTTGTGCATGTCGATAGTGGGTAGCGGTCGAGTAGGGCATGGTCATCATTGCCGGATCGAAAAAGGCGGCGGGGGTGCGGAACTTATTATTCAAACCGTCCGCACAGAGTTTTCCGGTGGCGGTTTATAGTGAGGATAACCCCGCCGCTAGACCTCACCGCTCCTCCCGTCGCGACAGTCCTCCTAGTTGTTGGTGTCGTGCTGCCTCCCCTTAGGTCAGCTCGCCGTCAACATGCTGGTCGACGTGTAGTGAGCGCGCTTCCCTAGCGCTCCATTTCGGCCGTTCGCCGCTAGCTCCAACACCCTCAACCCGCGGTTGATCCGTCCGTACCCTCCTCGCCAAAACATATTCATATAACAAACCCCATCCCCCTGAATGGAACGGTATCTGAGGAGTATATAGTAGCGAAAAAACATATCGTACGGGCCGAGCGGAAGATCTTAATGCCGGAGTACGGATATTATGATTTACGAAACCATTTAAGGCTAGGGATTAGCCATCGATGCATCGTCGATATTATCATCATCACCTGGTGATCGTGCCATCGATGTGATAGGGTGCGACATCGACATCGACACGATGGCGGTAGTGCTAGTATCAATGCCACCAATAATCAAAACAATTGGAAAATATTGATTGTCTAAGTCCGATGTATCGATATATCGTCCCAAATATCGATACATCCGCGATAATAGTGGCTTAAATTGCCATCGATGTCAGCATCCCAAACTATCAACACCATCAACATCGACAATCGAGGGTATCAATACCATCAACATCGACGTTTCAAAGTATCATTACCATCAACATCGGCAAAATTCACCTGATCCCTAGCCTTAAAACCATCCGTACATGGCTTCCCGACAGTTGTTGATCACGCGGATCGCAGCTACCGGTACCACGTTTAGCCCCCTACCGTGCCAAGCATGGTAGGGCTACAGGGTTACCAGCGCCCACCGCGTGGAGGTGGATGTATGTGCCGACGGGCTTGCGAGCGCACCCCCCCTCAGGGGCCGCCGCCGCTGCGCCGCCGGCGACCGCCACTTCAGTACTCCCGCGCTTGAAATTGATTGCCCATTGCGGTTGTACGTGGCGGGAACTTAACTACGTGCCATTAGTGACGGACTATATATGGGAAGAGTATTTCGTGTGGTAATAGTAATGGGCTGACCTTTGTGCCCATACGGGAGGTGTGAGCGTGGGCTTATTTCATATGCGTACTACATGTCGTAGTCTGGTACATATGTGGTATGTGGCCAAACAAGTCAACTATGCTTTTTCGGTGAGCCCGTAATGCGCACGCCTAATACGGAGAAGGTCGCGGGTTTGATACCCGGTGAGTCCGATCATGGTATGTAGGCGTGTCACGGCCCGAGATGAACCCCCACCTTCCACTTTGGTTCCGGAGCCGGGCTGCGGTCCGGGGAGAGTCCGGGGGGGGCGTGGTAGTTTGGCACATATGTGCTATGTGGCCACATATGTCAGCTATGTATTTTCGGTGAGCCGGTAAAGCGCACGCCTAATATACGCGGAAGGTCCCGGGTTCGATGCCCGTTGTGTCCGGTCATGGTATGTAGGCGTGTCACGGCCCGAGATGAACCCCCACCTTCCACATACCCGTACCGCCCCCGTAGTTCTGAAATTGCCTCCTATACATATATAATAAGACACATGTGAACAACTCCCTCCATCCCTCGTGTGCACATGGGTCAATCTACTACCACATGGTGAAAGGCCTTCCCCCATATGGTGTAGTGGGTGCTGTTTTTGCCGCCCATCGTTACCAAATGGGTGAAGGTTTCCCCACGTGTGGTAACGGGTCTTAATATTTGATGAGATATTATCACAGTTAAGGGGGCGATAAGGAATGACTACACTCGGTGAGTGACACTGCATGTCGTCTCACCCTTAGGAAGTGCCTAGCACTTGCCTATCACAGGACACGCACTCATCTTGTGGTGAGCACACGCCAACGTATATTCTGAGCCTTTAGATGATATCTAACGCTCAGCAACTTGCCACCATCAGCAACCTAATCCTCTCTATTGTTGAGTGGCTTATCATCTTATTGTGCTGAGTCACAGCCGTACTATCACGATGCTACTTGACCAACATTGCTGTGTAGCAACTTGATTACCACACAAAACTATGTCTCACAACACCCCCCTTGCTACGCAGGCAATCCCATGATGGCATTGCACAACTTGCCGTGCCTTGCACTCGGTAATGCCTTGGTAAGCACATCAGCAAGCATGTTCTCCGTCGCACAATATTGCACCTCGATGTCTCCGCTCTACACCTTCTCCCGACAGAAGTGGTTCCTCACGTCCATGTGCTTGCTGCATCCGGTCGTCATGGTATTCTTGTTGAGTGCAATACAACTCTGATTGTCCTCGTGAATTGTGATGGGAGACCCGGAGTCTTGGTGAAACTCGTGTAGTAGTTGGTTAAAAAACATCGCCTCATGAGTGGCCGCAGTCAGCGCCATATACTCTGCATCCGCTGTCGACAACGCCACAGTTTGTTGCCGCTGACTTTTCCAACTCACCGCTGCACCGTTGAGCATGAACACATACCCCGTGCGTGAGCGGCGCTCGCCAATATCACTCGCGTAGTCAGAATCTGACCATCCTACCACCTTTGATGAGGGTGCGCCACCGTACATCAACACCGACTATGCGGTCCCCTTGAGGTAGCGGAGCACCCTCTTGGCTTGCTCCCAATGTGACTGAGAGGGGTCGGACATGTACCTACTACGGTGGCTCACAGCCATGGTGATGTCGGGCTGTGTGCTTACAGAAGCGTACAGCAAGCTGCCGATCAAGCTTTGGTACGGCACTAGACCGGGAGGCATCTTTGATGTCGACGTCTCCACACAATTGCTCAAAGCAACGACCGCCATAGGTGAGCCCACAGGCTTGCAACCCATCATGTTGAAGCGCTCCAACATATCTAAGACGTATTGATGTTGTCCAATCGTGAGGGTGCGATTGCCACGATCACGCTAGATTGTCATGCCAAGCAACAAAGACATTGGACCGAGGTCTTGCACGTTGAACCTTTCGCCGAAAGCCGATTTGAACCCAACGATGAAGCTACCCGCTGGTCCGACGATGATGCTGTCGTCCACGTACAACTTCAAGACATAAAGCTCACCCTCCTTGATGAAGACGTAAATGCCGGGGTCTACCTTGGATTGGCTGAAGCCATACTCCTCTAGCCATGTTGTGATTGTCTTATTCCAGTTCCTAGGAGCTTGCTTGAGGCCATACAATGATTTCTTCAACAAGCACACTCGCTCCTCTCCATTGATGTCGGTGTGACGGAATCCTTCCGGTTGCCTCATGTAGATTTCCTCCTCGATATCGGCCTCCAAGAATACCGTCACCACATCAAGCTGCTCTACCTCCCAATCATTACAAGCAGCAAGCGCGAGCAACGTTCGAATATAAATCACCCTCACTGTGGGAGCGAAGATATCATTGTAGTCCACACCCTTCTCCTGAGTAAAACCGTGAGCCACAAGTCTTGCTTTGTACCTTGCAATCTGCCCATTGGCATCGCGCTTCAGCTTGATCACCCACTTGGAATCTACGAGTTTGCGATCGGCAGGACAAGGGACCAATGTCCAGGTTTTCCGAGATACAAGTGAGTCGTACTCGCTCTTCATAGCTGCCTCCCACTCCCCCGATTGGGGACTCCTCAGCGCTTGCTTGAATGACACAGGCTCTTGAACAATCGGGCTGCTGGCTGAATTAATAGCTGCGGTACTTCCCGCAGTCCATCCATCTTCCGAAGCGCCCGTTGAACGGAGATTATACCTTGGATTGGGTACGCATTGCTGTGGTGCGGCAGTGGATCGAATATTATACCTTGGACGTGGAGTCTCCCCCGAATGCATTTTCCGTTCATCTTCCATCGACCCGGAATGCCGCAGCGACGCCCGTAGCGGCGATTCCCCCGAAGATGTATCCCGTTCTTCGCTACACATGGTGCGCGAGATGCTGTCCTCTTCATCATCATTACGTTGCTCTGCATTGCTCTCCCCCATGGAGGGCAGCAGCCTCATCGAACACCACGTTACGGCTGCTCACCACCCGACGAGTAGCAGGATTGTACACCAACCACGCCGGTGATTCGGAAGCGTAGCCCACAAAGACACCCTTCCACGCGCGATCGTAAAGTTTGCGGCTTTGAGACTTGTCAACGTGGACATAGGCCGGACAGCCGAAGACCCGCATAGAGCTTAAATCAGCCCGTCTACCGGTCGCCAAGGTGAAAGGTACACCGCCGGCTCCGCTACTATGCACACGATTGCGGACATGCACCGCAGCGGCCATCGCTAGAGCCCAATACGATTTAGGCAGCGCGGCTTGCCGGATCATTGACTGCGCCATCGGGACCAATGTCCCCCACTGCCGCTCAATCCGGCCATGTTGCCAATGCGCGTGAGGGGCAGTGATATCCACGGCGATGTTGAACTCATCCAAGAGGTTTCGGAATGCAGCACCTAAGAACACCGTGTCATTGTCCACCCGAAGACGACGAATCGTGTGCCCAAGAGAACGGATGGTAGTCAACATGCGACGGAACGAGGCGGGAGCCTCATCCTTGGAGCAAACCGCATCATAAAGCATGAAACGGCTCCGGAAATCAACCGCTTACAAGTTGTACCGCCGTCCTCCCAAGGATGGACCACTCATAGGACCGCAGAAGTCTCACCAACGTTCCGGTCAGCCGGCTCACGCGGTATATGGCGGACTTGCGACTTACACACTGCACATGTCTCACAGAAGCCCAACTTCTCCGACGCAGAAAATGCCACACCCTCCACCTGAGTGGACAAGAGCCCTTCCAAATGCGACTCTCCAAGGTGACCGACTCGGGGATGCCACAACCGTTTTTCCAATGGCGCAGTGGCGACCGAAGCGGTAGGACTCGACGAAGCAACCCGCGCCGGCAACCACACCAACAAATTCCCGCGCTCCAACGGAACCACCACGCCACCACCATGACCGGCATGAAGACGACGGTGGTCCACGGGATCAGCTAACACCACAGAATGACCTTGTCGCCGAGATTGGGTGAGGCTGAAAAGCCGGTGGTAAGACCATGACGCGCGACGGGATAGCTCAGGAACGTGGAGTACATTCTTTAGGTAGGTAGGAATCTCCTCTCCATCGTCAGCCTTCACGATGATGCGGACCGAGCCCACGCCGACAGCGCGGGCGCTAATACCCTTCACCCAAAGCCGGTCGGTGAGCGCTCGATACTCACAGAAGTCACGGCGCACACTAGTCATGTGATGGCCAGCGCCGCTGTCGGCCAACCACATCCCCGTTTCCCCACTGCATTCGAACATGTGTCGAGCCTCGGAGAATGGCCTCGCAGGGGTGGCCGTCACGTCCATGACGGCCGGAAAAGCAACCGGGGAGTCCACCTGCGCAAAGTTACCTCCGGTGTTGTTGTCCGGGCACTCAGACCTGCGATGGCCCTTCTTACCACAGCCATAGCAAACACCACGAAAATTCTCGCTCCGCCTCTGCCATGACGTACGACGACTATTCGCAGCTCCTTGAAGAGATTTCAGTTGGTCTTGGAGCTCGGAGACTTGCAGCTTCAAAAACTCGGGCGTTGCGTCATCATGAGACGCTGCAAAAGCCGTAGGCGTTGGGGGCTCCGTTGTTTGCGATTGCGCACGACTCTCGATGCGCATGCCCTTTTGACGAAGATCACGCTTGACGGTATCCATGGTGAGGTTGGGTACGTCCCATGTGTCGGTGACTTGTTGTTGAGGGGAAGAGGCACCGTCCGACGACAAAGCCGGGGCCCACTTTTGCATGAGGCCAAATGCACGGAAACATTTCTTCCACACATCGAAATCTCGTCTCTCCCCACTGAACTTGGGTAGTTTTACGGAGTCCATATCAGGTGCGTCGAATGCGCTCTCAAGAGCACCAGATGAACAGGAAAACTGCCACCAAGAAAAGCACCAAGTAGCGGTCAAGAAGCGGAAAACACTTCTCAGGAAAGGAGACGACAAAGGGCTGACCGAAGACGCAGCTGTACTCCCGGAGTCTATATAACCTAGGCAATCAAAAACGAGTCTCAGAAGGTCGGTCAAATGACGTCGTACATGAGTGCTAGTACACTTGTGGTAAGATGCCTTTCCAAAAATTCAGCCGGACCAATATATGCTTTCACGAGAAAAGAAAGTGGCGGGTGACAAGCTTCGGAAGCGAATAAAATTCCAGAAAGCGCGAAGTTATAACAAAGGAAAGGAAGCCGATCTTCACGTCACACGAGTCGGCGTTCGGGAGTTCAAGCCGGCTCCAAGCGACACAAACAAGTCGCTACCAGCCGGATATCGAAGTAAAGCTACAAACACAATCAAGAGCCATTCACTTTGTGAGCCAGCCGCACCTCACGTATCGTGCGACACCACAAAGGTCTACCACTCTTCGAGAAGCAAGCTTTAGGTTCTAGTCAAGACAAATGACTCCAACAACTAGCAACTTGAGGGCCCATAACCTATCAAAGTTGAGGGGGCGATTAGGAATGATTACACTCGGTGAGTGACACTGCATGTCATCTCACCCTCAGGAAGTGCCTAGCACTTGCCTATCAAAGGACACGCATTCACCTTATGGTGAGCACACGCCAACGTATATTCTGAGCCTTTAGATGATGTCTAACGCTCAGCAACTTGCCACCATCAGTAACCTAATCCTTTCTATTGTTGATTGGCTTGTCATCTTATTGTGCTGAGTCACAGCCGTACTATCACGATGCTACTTGACCAACATTGATGTGTAGCAACTTGATTACCACACAAAACTATGTTTCGCAACATATATCTTCAGATGGGCGATATGTGGTCTCCATGGGTGACTGTGCCATTGCACTCATATCCAATTGGTAATCATAATTTGTCTTATCCACACTTAAAGAAGTCTCCAAGGATTCCTCGTGTATGAGCCGAGATACGCTTTTGGCCATGTTTTCTTAAGCTATACTTTTCGAGAGCATTGCTTACCACAAGTACAATGTTGTTGGTATTGTCATCCCCGCCCGATGTCGCAGAATTGAATGGCGGGCGCATCGCTCGCGGGCTACTATGCTCACCTCGAGTTGAGTTCGAAAACATTTTCTTTGTAAACAAACATAATGGCTTATTTGTCGAAAACAATAAGCATCGTCAAATTCTTCGCCAAGTCGCCGCACTCACACACTGGATATGTAGGGATAGGTCGCGGTTATTAAGAAGCGCGGACATACATGTGGCATTGAGGGAAAGCCTTTTCCATCCAACGTTAAGGTGCAATTTCCATTCCTTAACTTGAAATGAACGAAATCATGTTAAAAAAACATGGATGCAAATGAAGCTTGGATCACTTGGGAGGTTTTCCGAAAACAAGTCCATTTCCGGTAAGTATTATGGGTAAGACTAAGAACAACCCATTTCCAAACATATCACAAGTGCAATAATGGCGCGGTCATTCATGTGGAGTAAGATAAAACGGAATTATAGGAAGTACCATATACACCAAAGAATGAGAGGGGGGGGAGGAGGGACCAAGAGACGAGAATTCTACTGACTAATCTGTAACTTATTTATTGAACTAAGATGCAAGGGAAAGAGTGGGCAAGAGGGTAACGAATTCAAGGACAAGGAGAATGGAAACAATGCAGTGTGAATACGGGGAAAGAACAAGTATCTATGTAAACATGGGTCATTGGCAAAAGAGCACCCATAACCACATGGAGGAAGGCCTCCATGCCATGTGGTAGTAGAATGACCCATGTAAACATGGTGAGTTGTAAACATGGACATTTTGATATATACCATCAAGACTTGCACCAACTAAGGTACATATATTCTATTCACGCTACCATGTCGAATGCGCTGGTCGGCTGCCGTCTTGAGTCGCTTGCACGAACACTCACTGCAAGAGCCAAAATGTCGCCATACCGTAGCCCCCCCCCCTCCCCCCACTGCCGATGTGTGCAAAATTTGCCCACTTTCCTTGAGCTCTCACGCAACAAAGCAATTAATCCTCCTCAAGCTTAGCGCGGCCGGCACAACGACATGGGCGGGACAAAGTTGCAATGGATGGCTTCGATGCAACATGGTGGGTTTGCGACCACAACGGCTCGCAATGTATAAGCGCGCACATCAGCATATTTGAAAGGGGATTACGATGGTGAAGGGTCATCCGCCTGTCGTTGGGGCGGGACTAGGGTAAGACCGCTTTGCGGCGGCTACGACAAGCTCGTACGATAAACGAGCGGTGAAGGCGAAGTACACGGCGCTACACGCTAACAAAGTTAAAAAGTACAAAAAGCTACTTAGAAAGTTGAAGCCGGGTTCGACGCAGGTGAGCGTTGTAGGTTTTGCGCTGGGGTCGGGTAGAGGGAGGGGACCACAATAATGCAAGAGCTCGCGAGTGTGTTTTTACGCGTTGTGTTGTTGAATGCACACCGTCTCGACCAAGCGCAACACTAACACCGACGACGAAAAGGACGACGACAAGTAAGTACAATAGTATATACTGCGCTACACCACCACGTGTCCAATGCGCAAAATCGAGCGCGCCATTAGCGAGCTGGCGCGTTCGTGTTGAACGTGGATCTTACTTGATTTCTGTGTTGCTTGTATGGTGAAGGTGGGGCGAGAATGTGGCGAGTGCCGGGAAGGGTGGCACGGTGGGTTCTTCGAGAAGGACGAGCGTTTGTACTATGTACAACTTTGAATGTAGGGAGCGCACATGCGCTGTTGAGAGTGTGGTAGACACTATTCTTGAGGAGTGGGTGTGTGTTAGCACTAGGATTGCATTACCCATTGCTTATGTACAAGATAGCTTGTCATGATCTTGGTACTTATTGTTGTATTAAAGGCGGTACTCTACTTCCATGTTAGTGGCCGGCCATGTCGGTGACTTTGCCGGCCGCCATCTCTCTCTTTACACTTCCGTTGTCCCCACAGCTGGCTACCTAGCGGGGCCGGCTCGACTACCCGTGTAACCATTATATTTCCATATCCAATAGCTAAAAGACCCCCTACAACGCAACCCGGGATAGTCATACCTCTGGAATACGGCAGCCCCATGTAAGAGAAGAGCGTGCAACCTAGATACTCGCTACTGAGTCAATACCGACGCTAGCCGCCCAAGGTCCCCCGCGCCCGCCCAAGGCTTGCTGTACCACCTCCGCCACCCAAGGAGAAGAGCGTGCAACCTTGATACTCGCTTAAACTAACACTACCGACACCGACCTCCCAAGGTCCCATATTGCCACCCAATGTTGTTTGTAGTCTACGCCACTCTGCTCAAAGCTCACCGATGCTATCGACCGGATATGGCTTCAAACCAAATTCAAACCGATTCGCGAAAATTCGGCATGCGCCTACTTTACGTAATACTATTTTTGTTTTTCCTAGGGCGACGCCGCAACGCTCATCTAACTTAGCGAGGCTCTAACCTTGCCCACGGCGAAGGGGGGGGGGGGGGGGGGGTGGGATATCCTAGTCGTGTCATATCCTAGTCCATTTAGCTAAGTGCTAGTATCTCACATTATTTATTTCCTACAAGTGGTACCTTGCTGTATCTTAGCGATATTCATTTACTCTTTTATTGTCATCACGGCAGTACCACTGTATCGCCGTACTTTCCCTAGACAGTACAGAGTTACTAGCAGTATCTCTTCTAGATAGTTCTTGTCTAGATAGTTCTAAAAGCTTGTGCGATAAGGTTAGTATGAATAAACGGTACAGATAATCTCAGATAATCTGTATCACTAGTAATAGTTTGGTTTAGTTAGCAGACAACACAAGCTACATGTTCTAAGGTTGTTTCTAGAACACATGAGGCGTGGATATTTAAGACGGGGACTTACATGCCGAGGGAGAGACCCAGACCCCATACCGGTACATACCAGATTTACGCCACACCCCGGTTGTAAGAAACTCTTTTCCTAAGACAATCTTACTAATTCTCTCTACGCTGTATGATTAGATCCAGAGATTAGGTTCTACTATTAGTCTAAGGTTGCCAACTTAGCCTAACCAAAGTAGCACCTCACAAGTCGAAAGGATTGGGGCCGACTGTTACTTTCGAGTGCCTACACGTTGTTGGCAGCCTTGTTGGGTTTTCCCTTGCTAAGCGAAAGAATCAATTGCAGCGGCTAGCGGAGAAGGTGGAGGTGAAACGGTAGAGCGAGGGTGTTGAGCACAAACATGTAAGGGGAAGAGAGAGAGACGGAGGGAATTGAGGGTACACAACCTGGTCATAGATTGTGCTAAGTGAGTGAGGGTTGTGGAAATAGGAAAGGAAAGCAAAACAATAGGTTGCAAGGAAGAAGGGAGAGAGTCAGGTGGGTTACCCCCGACAATGCTTTAGGCGGGCGCTAGGAGGGGGGTGCAGGAGACTGAGGTGGTTGCATATGTTTGTATGAGGGATGGGGGCGCAGGCTAGGAGTGCTGAAGATGATGATGGTGTGTGTGTGTGTGTGTGTGTGTGTGTGTGTGTGTGTTGGTAGAAACAACGGCGCAAGGAATAGTCGAAGTTAAAAAAAACACGAGACATGGGCAACCGGTGTCGAAGTACCGAGTGGAAAAGATTCTGTCACAGCTGCAGTCAAACTGAGGCAAGGCTGCTAGCATATGTGTGTGGTTAGTGAGTGAGCAATTTTCCGAGTTTGGGCTCGGTGAAAATGAAAAAAAAAATGCGTTCAAGAAATTACCCAAATGCCATTTTGCTTCAGCAACACCTCCCCACCGACTCTTTCTAGCGCTTTGACAAACTAGCATGTCAGCCCAATCCTTTCATTCCTCACTGTATGGCATCGCCGCATTGCCACCAGCATGTCAGAGCATTCGGCCGACGAGTGCCACTTAGGATTTTATATTTGTTAGGGTTTGTGTTTACTCATGTTCCACCAAAATCCCGACGTTGCGCTCGAACGAGTCGACATGAAGCCAAGCCAACCTCAAGCACATTTCTTCATTG
Source organism: Tetraselmis chui (assembly GCA_026401115.1). NCBI lineage: Eukaryota > Viridiplantae > Chlorophyta > Chlorodendrophyceae > Chlorodendrales > Chlorodendraceae > Tetraselmis > Tetraselmis chui. Next base: position 110,012 of record JAPMLY010001122.1, on the reverse strand, counting down.
AGCTCTTGGTTTCCATCCCATAGTTGAATATCCTTACATAGCGCCTCATGCACGCCCTTCGGAAACTCGTAGCTCAAGAACATGAAACCCTCCGTGCAGACTTGCAGCGTCACACCCTGATCTGAGACTGACGGTAGGTTTAAGTTAGGGTTCCATGTCCACACTACGGAAAATTGTAGAGCAAGGCTGATGTGACAAGTACAGTCGTGCAACAGTACATTGCAGAACATTGTACATGTACTCGTTACTAATTCCAATTCGTGCTTTTCCTTCGGACGGACGTACAAACGTGGGTACGTCGCTACTGCAATATTCATAAGGGTACTTATGCTAGTGTACGACAAGTACCTCCCGGTACGTATAGATACGCACAGTTAATCTAACTAGCCAGATGACGCGCCTAAGCGAGTTCTCCGAAGCAGAAGGAGCCGCGTCGTGAAACCCAATGCTAGGCATGCCGAGTCTCTGGACAGATGACGACGGTTGGACATCCCTAACGCCTGTCACGTAAGCGAAGAAAGGAGGCGTAAGCTATCTGGGCACTGTCCTAGTTAAGCCCACTTCAGTAGAGGGAGGTGACATAACTATTTAACAATTCCATTGTTCACTTACAACATACAGTGCTTAAGTACAGCTGTGAGACATCTTCTCAACATCTTTCACTTGCATCTCTCGACAACATCATTTTGCCATCTTGCAACGACAGATATAGACAGATTAGAACTGATTTGTGCTAGCGTTTAGCTTAAGGAGGCTAACCGCCACACTGGTTTCGGAGCTCTTTGGTCGACACACGTTTTCGCTACCAATTGATTCGCTCGACGTTGCTTGATTGACTCGATATGGCTTCTCTTGGACCTAGACGCTACGTGGTAGTCGTAATTTATGTTGGAGGAACTTAATTGTCGAACGTGAAGCTGGTGTTACAACGTGAGCCTCGTACCGGTAAAACTTGGTTCCCGGCAGGCTATGTCACATCTAACAAAGCGCATGTTGATGCTGCCGTTCGTGAGTTACACGAGGAAACCGGCCTTACTTTGACACCGGGTGATTTGACGCTGTTGAGTGACGCACTTGTTCGAGTTGCGTTACCTGAAGGACAGCAGATTGTTTACGTGTACTCGGTTTATGTTCCCGTTCCGTTCACAACGAGTCACTTGCGTACTCTTGCTCAGCTTGAGCAGGTTGTTACTGTCCAGTCTGCGATTAATCCGGGTGGTTCTTACGTCGTCTCGGAAACGCTTGACATCGGCGGTCAGAATCTTACGCCCGCTCAGACGGGGTTACTTCCTGCTCCGAAACATAAGAGCGAGTTATTTCACTTCGGTTACGTGACTCAATGGGAGACTTTTCGTCGTGCAGTCTATTCGTCTCAGGCACTCCTTCATGACGACACGACTATTCCAAGACAGTTCTTCATGTACTCCCGGTTTACGTCGGTTGACTCTGAGCATGTCTGGCTACTGATTCGTGGACACATTAATCGGCTATGTGGTGAAACGCCGACAGATTCACGTGTGGGACTGCCGATGCCTACACGGAACATGGTTGGACTCCATGTGACCCTTGCGGAGACGCAGCGTAAGGTGCGATTAACTCCCCGTTTCAGTCTGGTAACAACGCTCGTGAGTTCGAGGATTAGCTCGAGGCACAACCTCAGCGTTTTCTCTTACTTGGCATTACGGCTGATTCGTACGACTCGGTTGTCTAGGTTACATCACAGTTCTCATGACATCTGAATGGGTGGTGGCTGAACCGTAAAAACCAAGCCGCTATTCCGTCTACCTGTGACCTCCTTGTCGCGGAGTTACGCAAGACTACGCTTATCCAGAACATCCAAGATGACGCAATTAACGCATTGCTCAACCATACGCAGAGCATCTTGATGAGTTATGCCGTCTACACCAAACAGTACAACGACTTCTTACGTCGGTCACGTCAGAAAACGACGAATGATGTGCAGTGCGTGCGCTTTATTAACGGTCTGGCAAACTCGACGTTAAAGAACGAAGCGAAGTCACACCGAGCTCAGACATGTTACAACGTCACTCTAGTGGAGCTGCAGAAATTCCTGAATGACGTCGTAACGGATTCACCGGAACTCGGTAGCATGCGGTCTTCACCTAGCCCGTATGCTCAACCCACAAGAAAGCGCAACTATGACGACCCCCTCGTCGAAGCCTCTAAGATCTGGAAGCGCAATGGTGGTGGCCGTGGTCGAGGCCGTGGACGTGGAGGCAATCAAGGTGGTGGTCGAGGTCGACCATCTTCAAACATTGGCCGTCTTGACTTCATTGCAATCGCAAATGCAATGACATCCGATGAGCGCAAGCGGCACATGGAGGAGGGACTCTGCTTCAAGTGCCATAAGAAGGGACACCGCTTGTTTCAGGGCCATGAACTGAAGGGCAAGACACCTATGGAGGCACCGCAATCTAAGAAGCAATGATGGTGGCAAGGCTGTTCTACTAACGAACTGGAGCAACCGGCTACATCTAATGTTCGTTGTGAAACACCGTTAGCGACAGAGGTCGTCGACTCACCTTCGACATCTTCATCGACTACTGTCGTGACACATGCACCTCTTGTAGCAAGACGTCGTCGTCAGACAAAGCAGAGACATAGTCGTAAACTTGTAACCAGACATTCGATTGATTGGAAACATGTTGGCTCTGTCTTTTACCCTCTGCATGCACAATTCAACTTCACATTGGAGGGATGTGTTGATGATGAAGGTCTAAACTTGCACGGTGACTTACTTCACTGTTCGCCGAGTGACTCGATTCTTGAGAGGGACTTGTCAAGAGAACGGGTGTTCATTGATCCACCTTGGGAGTTGGTTGAGCAGATTGCAAAGCATTTTGAGGCTTGACGTCGAACATCTCCGACATATACGATAGCTGTTTTTGTACTACCAAAATGGGCAAAATTTGCTCCGCGGACTAAGCACTGGAAACTCTACCAGGATTTCCCTGCGCGGACATAGCTTTTTACTCGCCAGTCACAGGAGATTCCAACGCAATAGGAGGTGGTTGCTCCAGCTCCTTGGCATGTACACTTGTGGTTAGTCGACGCAGATTGTGCGTTTTACGACTCGACAACATCTACAACATCTGACCAACCCACCTCGGTACCTGTACCTCCTAGCGACGCGGAATAGTCCATCGCTACGCTGCAACAATTTTCTTCGCCAGCTACATAACTACTAACTGACCTCACGGAAGCTCGTCCGTTAATTCGCACTAAGCTGACTGTGAAAACTCTTGATGGCGGACACCAGATTTCTGGATAAGTGGACAACGCTGCGACGCTCGATTTCGTATCTGAGGACTTCGTACGACGCTTTGCTTTACTGACTCGGAAGTCTGTGACTAAGACCCATGTTCGACTCGCCAACGGACAACGAGTGACTTCTTCGACAGTCAGTGATGTTACTTTTGAGCTGGCTCGACACGAATTTCACCGGATTTTCTACGTCTTACGTGATTTACGTGCTGGTGATTTAATCATGGGTTTACCATGGCTTAATGACGAACATGCCTCTTTACAGTTTGGTTAAACCCGAGTTTTTACTCTAATAGACGGCACAGCAGTGGAGACTACACTTGAGGAACGACGCCATGAGTGTTTGATGTTATCATCTACTAAAGTTCAGAAACTCATGCGCAAGACGTGCCGCAGCAGGGGACGTCATGCTGAATTCTACGTCAATGAACTTACGTCAGCCGCTGACCAACCAACCGACTTTCAACTTTGGCGAGGAGCTAATTGCAGAACAACATGACAACTTCCGGTCGTTACTCTACGATGACTTCCCGGAGTTACTGCAACATGTTGACTCTCCGCATGTAAGCCGATAGGGATCATCCCATTGAAACAATTGGCCCGATGCGACGCCAACGGCTGAACAAATTAACACATGCAGAGCGCGATGAACTAAATCGACAGCTCAAAGACGCCGTGGAGGCTTGTATGGTCCGTCCCATCTACAATGAGTTCGGCTCGACAATTCTTTTTGTGCGGAAAGCTGATGGCTCGCTACGCTTGTGCATTGACTACCGTGGCCTTAATGAGGTTACGCGTAAAGATGCTTACCCACTTCCGCGTGTGGACGACACACTGAACGAACTAAAGGACGCGAATTTTTACACCCATCTCGACCTCGCCTGTGGTTTCAGGCAAGTGCGAGTTCGTGATCATGACATCCACAAAACAGCATTTCAGACACATGATGGCTTAATGTAATGGGTCGCCATGCCGTTTGGACTGTGCAACGCACCAGCTACGTTTCAGCGGATGATGAATGACATACTTCGCGACTTTTTACATAAGTTCGTTACTGTCTACCTCGATGACGCCTGTATCTACAATCGAACTCAAGAGGAACATTTGGAACACCTACGTCTCGTTTTACAACGATTCAAGGAGGAGGGCTTGAAGATACGCCTTAAGAAATGCTTCTTCGGCCTACAAGAGATGGAGTACCTGGGCTATACTGTGTCAGCCGGTAAAGTTTCGGTTTCCACAAAGAATGTCGAGGCCGTTGCAGACTAGCCAGTGCCCAAGACGCAGAAGGAGGTTCGCAGTTTCGTACTGTTCTGCAGCTTCTATGCCAGAATTATTCATCACTTCAGCGACCTTACGGCTCCATTGACGGACTTACTGCGGAAGTCCCAACCACGGAATGTTACGCTGACGCCTGCATGTTTGGAAGCCTTTGAGACTCTCAAGTTACGGCTCATTTCCGCGCCATGCCTGATCCTTCCGGAGGTCGGCTCGGACGCGACGTTCACCGTGGCTACATATGCTTCAACAGTGGGGATTGCAGCAGTCATGTTGCAAGACCAAGGAGGAGGTCTTCAACCAGTCTCTTACAGGGCGCGAAAGCTAAGTCCAGCTTAGCATGGTTACACTTACTTTGCGTACGACTTAGAAACTTTAGCGGTTTGCGAAGCTGTCAAGCATTGGAGGTGCTATCTGGAAGGATGCTCTAAGTTCCTTGTCGTGACAAACCACGACACACTGCGACATCTGCTCGAGCAACCGAACAACAGGTTGAACAAGCAGCAAGCAAGATACCTGCGTGATTTGCAACCGTTTGTGGGCTCGATGACACTTGCATATCGCAAGGGAGCTCTGAACGAAGTTGACCCGTTAAGCCGGCGTCCGGACTTCGTACCTCAGGCCATTGTTCCATTATTTTGGAATGGCGAGGTTCCGTCAGATCGAGAATTACGACGGAAGTCCCAGCTGTTGTTTGAAGACGCAAAGTTAAATTTACTGATTGTTAACGCGTTGCACCTGGACCCTAAGTTCGCTAATCTCATTCGCGAGGGGTACTCCCAAGACCCGTTTAATGGGGACGAGGGTGAGTGGACGAAAGACAGCCGGATTGAAGCCAGAGACGGATATTTTTGGCGCCTCGATCGTCTCATTATTCCACAGAACTCTGAGCTCCGACTGAGATTGATCACAGAGATGCACGCAAGTTCGTCAGCTGGTCACAGAGGAGTTGCTAGCACTCTTGCTAAAGCACTCGACAGATTATGGTGGAAACGAGTTCGCCAAGATGTGAAAGATTTTTGTGAACGCTGCATCGTATGTCGACGAGCAAAGATTTGACCGCAGATGGCTGCGACTCTTTACCCACTACCTGTTCCACCCAGACCGTGGCATACAGTTGGTCTTGACTACTTGACACACTTACCTGAGAGCAATGGCTTTAACAATGTGCTGATTGTAGTGGACCATCTAACTCGAATGGCCCATTTTCTGCCGTGTACAGAGATGTTACTGCCGAAGAAACTGCAACTTTGTTTTTTTTACAGGGAGTCTACCGTTTGCATGGGCTGCCCCGTGTGCTGATCAGTGACCGCGACCCGAAATTCGTTAGTGCCTTCTGGCAGACACTTTGGCGACGCCTTGGCACGCGCCTGAACATGTCTTCCATTCGCCATCCAGAAATCGACGGACTAACAGAGCGCGTGAACATCACGTTTCATCAGCTTCTTCGTTGCTTTTGTTGCTATGATGGCTCTAATTGGACAACGCTACTACCACAAGTGGAATTTGCGTACAACGCATCGCGTGCACTCGAAATTGAGCACACATCGTTTGAGGCTAATTTTGGAGTCTCTCCTGAGGAGCCTCTTGACATGTTGTTAAGCATGCGACCATCGATTCCAGTTTCGCAAGACAGAACAACACGGTTAAGATTGTTACATGACGTACATACTATGGTACGCTCAGTGATATAGCCACACAAAGACGAGATGCAAGCGCGCACAGAACCGTCTACAACACCACACTTCGCTAGAGGAGACAGGGTGTCAATCGTCACAGCAAACCTTTTCTGCGCGGACAACCGAACCGGAAACTTAGAGACAAACAGCTTGGACCTTTTTCAGTGGAAGAGCAAATTGGGAAACACAATTACAGATTAACTTCCAGCGACAGTACGCTTACATCTTGTGTTCCATGTGAACAATTTACGACCCTGCTCTACCGCTCCACTACGACCAGCTGTTCCGGTAACAGTACTTGAAGGAGACGACGAGGAGTTTGATGTCTCGCACATCTCTGCTGTGTGCATCAAGTCGCTACCTGGACGACGAGGCAAATGTCTGCTCTTCATGACACACTTCAGCGCTGACGACATTCCGCTTGTTTGGCACCGGTTGAACGAAGTACACCGGACAATAGCGTTACAAGACTTCTTGGAGACGCCCCAATGGCACAAGCTTGCCAAGACTCAGGCGTACATTGACTTCATATACGCTTTCCCTGCGCGCATTCCTGAGTCCCAGTAACTGCTTCAGCAAAAGAGCTTAGACCACGGAGGTCTGCCTCGCGGCGGCCTCAAAGATCTGTCAAGAGGGGGAGGGTACGAGTGTGACGAGTACAGTCGTGCAACAGTACATTGTAGGACATTGTACAAGTACTCGTTACTAATTTCAATTCGTGCTTTTCCATCGGACGGACGTACAAACGTGGGTACGTCGCTACTTCAATATTCACAAGGGTACGGATGCTAGTGTACGACCAGTACCTCCCGGTACGTATAGATACGCATAGTTAATCTAACTAGCCAGATGACGCGCCTAAGCGAGTTCTCCGAAGCAGAAGGAGCCGCGTCGTGAAACCCAATGCTAGGCGTGCCGCGTCTCTGGACAGATGACGACGGTTGGACAGACCTAAGGCCTGACACGTAAGCGAAGAAAGGAGGCGTGAGCTATATGGGCACAGACCTAGTTAAGCTCTGTGCTGTAGAGGGAGGTGACATAACTATTTAACAATTCCATTGTTCACTTACAACATATAGTGCTTAAGAACAGCTGTGAGACATCTTCTCAACATCTTTCACTAGCATCTCTCGACAACATCATTTTGCAATCTTGCAACGACAGATATAGACAGATTAGAACTGATTTGTGCTAGCGTTTAGCTTAAGGAGGCTAACCGCCACACAGATGACCTTAGCAATATAGTTACTTCATAAGCTCGTGAGCCGCCACAGGTTCACGGCCTGTCGGATAATTCAAGGACAAGTTATTAGCGGCGGTGTGGACAAACCGTTGTCGAGTCTTCCAAGTAAAAAAACCGACTCCTTCTTGTATATTTGCGATACAAACGAAACACGGCGTATATGTATTGCCGTTATCGCATGGTGCCGCTATGAGCCGACGACTCCGTATACGCTGCGAGGAATAAGCATTAAAGAAAAATCAGTGGAATTCGAAATGTGCTCATCATGAGGCAAAGTCGTCTCTGCAAAATCTGTCGCCGACCAGCAAAGCTTTTAGATTTATAGCGATACACTTTAGAGAGTCGCAAGCCGCTATGAATAGTAACGGATCGGACGCATCTTATAAAGCGATCGAGATTTATCGGTTATTTTAGGTGACGGCCCCTTTTTATCTTGACCCCCTTTTCAGATATATGCGTTTGCCAAATCTATTAGTATTATAAGCACAACATATCAGATAGATCCCGGTCCTATTGCCCTATTGTTTCCCCTCCCTTTTTCTATGTCCGTGCTTATATTGTTCATTTGGAAATCCATTCCTGAGCAATTAAGCAAGGCAAGAACATGGCGACGAGGATTAGGGTTTATTTGGTAATGAAATTTTATTATAGGGTTAAATTGGGAGATAGATTTTCTGTCTCCAAGGAATCACGCAGCCTAATAGCTTAATTCTGTAGTTCCAAGCAATCTTCTTACAAGAAAAAACAGCACAAGCCACGAAGCAAAAAGATGAAAAGAGGAAAAAACCTAAGCCCAGGGAAGAGGAAGGCATGCCATAAGTAAATCAAGTCACTAGTAGGGAGATTTTCCAATCTGTAACATATTATGAAAAGGAAGCACATGTACCCCCCTTTTTGAGAAATACCGCCATTGAGTGAAACAAAAATACATATAAGGATTCCTTATTCCTTAAATAAAAAACTAGATCGCTTAAAGGAAAGGTGTGAGAGATACACCGATGTTCATCCTTAATTCTAGCAATATATTAATATCACAGGAAAAGTGTTCTTCTCCAAGAAACGGCAGTTGAAACCACCAAGCAACAAGGAGAGAGGGGAAAAACCCATTGGCCTAAGCCCGACGAGGAACATGAAGGCGTGCCACGGCATTAGCACAGCCCTCCTGCTAATATCATAGGGCGAATCACATACGGCGAATAACTGTTTATTTGAAGTTTTAGGGGGCGGTCTTTCTCAAAGAACAGATGGGGGGGTGCTTCATTTTAAGAATTGTTTTTTTACTATGTCTAAAGTACTGCTACATGCCTCACAACCTACCGACCCATTAAGCCCTAAACCCACTAAGCCCTACAACCGCAAACCTCGTCATATAATATCCTGAAAGTTTGCTCTTCAAAGTATCAATTAGTGGATTATTGGCCATAAATAGTTAGAAAAAGGGTGGCCAAAAACAAAGGGGGTCGCCACCTTATTAACAACCAATATGTACAACTTGATTAAGCGCATAATATCTTTGGAAGAATGCGTCAAAGATCATCCATCACTGCGGGTTATATTAATATAAATGAATCAATGACGCGGAAATACTTCCAAAATCCGTGAACTATTATGAGATTCCTGGTACTTTTCTGTTACCTAATTGCTAAACCCTGATTCTCCAGCCCTAATTCTCTAACCCTACTTCTCAAACCCGAATTCTCAAACCCTAATTCCCAAACCCGAATTCTCAAACCCTAATTCCCAAACCCCAATTATCTAACTCCAAATTAAATTTCAGTACCGTACTACCAGTACCAGTACTATCAGTACCCGTACTACCGTACTCTCGGACGACTGCCCGGCAAGTCCCCGTACTGCTAGTACCCGTACCCCGCCACGGCCCATCCCGCGCCGGCCGACGAGCATGCGCTGCCGCAACGCCCATCCCCAACCAACCCCCCCAAAACAACCCGGTACCCTCCGCAAGGGTACCTATTTCTTGTCGCTAAATGGCACCGGTTTAGTATTTATATATCTATAGGTACCCCTAAAGCTTGGCAAACTTCTAAAGTGTCTAGGTACTCGGTACCCTCATAATATTCTTTTTTTTGCCAAAAAAGAAAGTAAAGAGTACCGTTGCCCGGTGCGAACGCAACACCTCACTCCACACCGGGGCCTTCGCACAGTACAAGGATGCACCGCCGGCCGGCCGGACCGCCACCGCTAAGCGACGATGGTGCACGCACGCATGCCTCCGCCAACCGCAACCACTCGCGCCACCGCCGAGCACTCGCGCATGCGCCACGCGCGCACCGCCGAGCAGGAGGAGGTCGAGTCGCTCGTACCCGTACGGATTTAATATCGCAGCACGCCGCTGTACTTAGCGACTGTACTTAGCGACCTATTGTACTTAGCGATAGACTGTAATTAGCGACAAGCCGAAATTAGCTACACACGCGAGTGCCCCCCGATCGAGCGCCGCGCCCGCCCCGCCTATAAACACGCCGCGCACGCCACTCTCCCGCTCACACCTTCAAGCTCTTTAGGGATTTCCCCGTGCCCAACCCGAGATCCCCGGAGTCGCTAGGGAAGGGCATCGTAGCGACCAAGGCAAGCTCGTCCGCAAGATAATAATTCCGGTGTGATTTCGGCCACGGGGTCACTTGCACTAGGGCGAGCTTGGCTTGGTCGCTAAAGGGTGCCTACTATATCTTGTTGGTGTCTTCAACGGGATCCTTACCTTCGGGTATTGCGTGTGGCTTCGGCCCGACTCGTTGAATGCTTGCCATGTCAACATGCACCCGCCCCGCCCCGCCCCGCCCCCTGTCTATTTTCGCTTGACATGTCTTTTCCTTGGAAGGACCGCTACTAACCATTGCTTGGTGTGCTTGTAAATCGACGACACTTGTTCAAAACTATGGTATAAAAAGATGGCTCTCGCACCGGTCCAATGCACTCGCCGCACTTGCACTTGCCCCCAAAAGAGCGCGCGCCGCCCGCCCACCCCGGCCCTCCCCTTGCCTATTTTCGCTTGACATGTCTCTTTACTTCGAAGGACCTTCACTAACTATTGCTTGGTGTGCTTGCAGGTCGTCAATGCTTAACCGGTGTTTTTAAACACCACCTAGCATGGAAATTTCGCTTGTCTTTATTTTTGCACGGAAATTCCCCTTGTCTTTATATTTTTCAATTTAAATTCAATTTCATTTTCCAAAATAATAAATGCTCCCGCGCCGACTCCTTGCACTCACGCATGCGCGCACGCACGCATCCCTCCGCCCTTGCCATGGCAAAGACGGAGGCCGCCCACCGACCGACCGTTTCATTACAATGGCCCCCGTTTAATCGCGCAAGCTATCGTCGCTCTCGATGCGAAGCCCCGAGTAGCCGCGCATTTTTTTATTATTGATGGACTTCTTAGCGGAAGTGACGCCGAGCTCGGACCGGATGATGGAGCCGAGCTTGGTGCTTGAGATGTCGTGCCCGCGCTCCTTCGCGGCGGCGGCGATGTCCCGGCAGCTCACAAAATCGCCCGGGTTGCCGAACGTTAGCCAATCGCTCACCCCCTCCGCCACGTCCTCGTCCCCTTGGCACCACATCTTCGTGTACTCGACGATAGACGGCGTCAAAGTGGGGCGTTGGTTGACGTAGGCGTGGCAAATCATGTACGCGAAAGCCGGCGCCACGTCCGCGCGCAGAATGAAGCCACCAATCCCGGCGTCGCCGCGGTGCACGCAGCTCAAGTGCTTGCATGCCTCGTACTTCTCGCCGAGCAGGTAGCGCTCCGTCATATCGATGAACACCTCTCTGTTCTAGGTAGCGTCGTCGGTTTTTAAATTCATTATATCCGGCATGTCGTTGGCGAACGCCCACGCCGTCCCTTGCATCTTGAACTGCATTTCATCCCGGTGGTTCGCCGCCCGCAGAAGGTGTCGTCCCCGGAGGAGAACTCCTTGACGGTGTTGTTGTCTATCTTGAGGCTCGGCCCCATTTTCAGCTCCGAGGCGGCCATCAAGCGGTGGTTCCGGGCCGCAACCATCCATAACATCGCCTTCGTGGCGTCGCCGGAGTTGTTGCCGGAGTAGATGAGGTTGGCGCTTGCGACCGAGCCCTTGTAGTCGCCGAACGCTTTAGCGTTAAGCTCCATCCACCCGGATTTCCCGTTGTTGCCGTTGCCCACGACGAAGAAGAAGCGCTTGTCCTCCACGGCGCCGGCGCAGCTCCGCGCGGTGCTCTGCAGGACGTACTCCGCGATATCGCCCCACAGTTTGTCCACTATGCGCTGTCGGACAGGGACTAGATCCGCCATTTTTTTTTGGGTTCGGATCCATGAGTACTTGATTTTCTAGGATCCGGAACTAGTGAGTACCTCTAAAAAAGGGATCCGGATCCCGCGATTACCTGTGATTCTAGGGTTCGGATCCCGCGATTACATGTGACTCTAGGGTTCGGATCTAGCGAGTACATGTGATTCTAGGGTCCGGATCCCACGATTACCTGTGATTCTAGGGTTCGGATCCAGCGATTACCTGTGATTCTAGCGTTCGGATCCAGCGATTACCTGTGATTCTAGGGTTCGGATCCAGCGAGTACCTTTGTATTTGGTGCCGGAACCGAGTACATGAGTACTTCTAAATTTTTTGTTCCGTTAGATTCGTTGGGTTCGCGATTCCAACAAGTACTCGAAGTACTAGTGCAAAATGATACAAATTGCGCATTTTGGGGGAAATTTGTACTGCAAATAAATTTTTTACATCTCTACTAGTTCTATGCGCCTGCTCATGCTTGGATCCCATACAGTAGATACGTACAATTCACTTCCCATACTTTCTGCCCGCTGCACACATATTTAGTACTTTACAGTATATCCCATACAATTTAGCAAAGCTTTTGGTCCCTCCGGCAAGTGCCACAAGCAACGTTTGTGAGTTTATAGCCCTCCGGCTCAAAATGGACACTTGCCATCACAGGGAAACAGATTCCGATGCAGTACAATTTTTCATATATTATGTGACACATATTAAGTAATGCCAAATGGTTTATCGCATGGCCAGTGCGAGTCCACCAAATGAACATTAATTGCACAAAATATGGATGAAAACAGGTTTGAGACAACCATTTCTTACATTTTATATATACTTGTGACAACCATATTCCTCACGCATACATAATTCAACAATTACATGAGACTAACAAGGCATCCTCTAGGCTATCTTTCTTGGTGTTCGTCTTGAACGCGTCATGCATTCGCCCCGCTTTGTTGAACAAACGCTCGCATGCAACGAAGGTAGTAGGCATAGATAAGTACTGCCGCGCCATTAAATCCAAGTCGGGGTACAGAGCAGCATGTCTTTTCCACCATGTCAACACACAAATGTCTTTGTCCGTTTCTTGGGGCAGCTCAAGGTAACGCTCTAAGTCATCCTTTTCCACTTGCTTGGCAATAGAGGGCGTCACACGCCCAGTCAAATCCTCGGAAAGGAATGCAGTGAAAGACTTACTCTTCGACGACATCAATTGCTTGCTTGCTTGCTTGGATAAGCACCGCCTTCTGCCTCGCCCTCTTCCGGCTATGTGCGCCACTGCTCTCTAAATTCTCTTCTTGCACCCGCCAAAATTGTAGGCGCAATGTCGGGACGAATCCTATTAAAGTCCAGATTCTTAAACCTGCACAATTCACATTTTTAGTTAACATAGCAAATGCATAGGTAAATTTGCATACACACACACACACACGTTGGAACACGTAGAGAGCATACAAAATAGGTACACAAACGAACACCACACACACATACACACACATTCAGAAGTAGATGCACATACAAGCCAACACACACACAAGCAGATAAACACAAACACATCCATAAGACACACACACATGCATAAGACAAACACACACACAAACACAAACATATATGCATAAGACACACACACAAACACACATGCAGAAGTACATGCGCATACAAGCACGCACACACACATGCAAGCACTCATACAAATATACATAAGCATAAACACGCAAACACACACACACACACACACACACACACACACACACACACACACACACACACACACACAAGGACGCTCAGATACAATCACATCTATTCATCAACATTTAATATATTTATCAGGTATATGATAGAAACAAATGTGCAAAATTTAAACACATGCACACACAACCATTACAAGGTACTCACCGAATGTCCAGCAATGTCGCAATCCCTATCTTGATGTTATCGTTCTCCCTTATGTTCGTGAAAAAACGCTCAATGATTCCGGCCCGCAGACCCTCCCTTGCCTCCGCCATATGAGGCTCCATGTCCTCCGCTTCGATGGTGTACAAGTCCATATCCCTCCGCTCATCTTGCAGTGAAACGGGCATGTGTGACGACAACTGCTCTAACAGAGTGCCTCACATAGGGTAAACAAGTGATATGGTAACATAGTCCCCATGCAGCAAATTCACAACTTGAGCCACTAGCCACAGGATCGCAGCTAGCTCTCGAATAGTCTCCCAACCCTCAGTGTTGATGGCGAAGTCCGAATACACCTTCCCATCGCCATTGGCAACGCAACCATTGGGTACCTAGTATAGAATTAATATCTCAGTAAATGAACAGTAATGCAACTTACCAATAATGCAATGAAAACACCGCAAGACATTACTTACTTGTAAAATATACTCGGTAATTGCTTCAGCGTTCTGCACAAACCACACAGTCTGAGGAAACAAGCCTAACCAACGAGTGGCTGACTTGGTACTTGGCTTACTTGTGGGAAGACCCATCCGAGTTTGAATCTCCGACAGCTTGGCAGCGCCAAAAGTGCTCCCAGAAAAGTGGGAACTCTGACCTTGCATTGCTCGGGAACAATCCTTGATGTGCGGCTCCTCCACGAACTTGTTGACACACAACTGAATGCCATGAGTAACACAGGCATGTCCATCCAATGCACCCCATCCTTTCTTCATATTTGCTCCATTGTCGCACACCTAGGCAACCGTCAAACCATATTCATTCAGAAACATACATAACAAGCAAAAACAAAGGGCCAAAATCTAAACTAACTCTTACCTTCCTGAATATTGATTCATACACAGTGTCCACAGCTTCGACGCCTTCCTATTAAACCAGGCAAACACAGTTAGTGTGGAAGATAACTTACGCAAACGTAGTTACAGTCACAGTCCCGCAAACGGAACAGTTACGGCGACAACCAACCTACAGGCGTGGTGTCGGGACAACAAAAGAAGTGTCGGAGCTGTAGCCTAGCGACAGCTCTGTACCGAGTCAAACAGTTTATCGGTATGTCCGATCTAGACATGTACTAATTGTATCTAGAGTAGCTTACAGTAGCTATATGCAACTAATACGTATACGGTATTACTTGCAACACTCCCCCTGAAGGTAGCTACGGGATGAAGCTTTGCATTGGGTCTTGTCCTCCAAGGATCGCACTTCGGTGTCTTGCTAGTCCATGTCATGGGAGGGGTTTGGTGAGCATGTCAGCCACCATCTGGTCAGTGGGGAGGTACCTCAACTTGATGGTTCCTTGCTCCACGTGGTCTTTGAGGAAGTGCAACTTCAGACCGATGTGCTTAGTCTTCTCGTTGACCAAGGCTTTTTGGGAGTATGTAATGGCGCTTTCGTTGTCCTCCCAGATGGTGGTGGTTCGGTGATGGGGGAGTTGAAGATATCCCCCAAGAGTTGTCGGAGGTGGAGTCCCTCCTTGGTGGCGTAAGCCGCAGAGTAGCACTCGGCTTCACACGTGGATTGAGCCACACAAGTCTGTTGTTTGGACTTGTAACTAACAGGCCCGCGTCCGAGGGTGAAGAGATAGCCGGAGCGAGACTTGCGGGTGCTGCTGTCGTTGGCCCAATCAGCGTCGGCAAAGCATGTGAGTTGGAGGCTGTGGTCCAGCCCCCCCCCCCAACGTCAGGCGCATGTCGATGGTGCCATTGAGGTAGCGGAGGACCTTTTTCTGAGCCTGCAAGTGTGCCTCGGTGGGTGAGGCTTGGGCAGAGCCGAGGATGCTCAACGCCGTGGAGACATCGGGGCGGGCACAAACGGCTGCGTACATGAGGCTGCCCATGAGGCTGAGGTAGACGTCCTTGGCCACCCCGGTGAGAGAGGGCGAATTCGTGTGTGCGAGGCCGGCGAGAAAGCCCGGGTCCATCGGAAGTGACGACGGCTTAGAGTCGGACATGCCGTACTTGGCGAGGATGTCGCGCAGGTACTTGGACTGGTCCAACGAGATTGTGCGCGTGGAGCGATCGCGGGTAATGTGCATGCCGAGGATTTGAGAGAGGTCGCCTAGGTCCTTGATCTTGAACCGTGCTCCGAGTTGGGCTTTGAAGGATGCGAGCCAAGTGGCATCATTGCAGGCCGCGGGATTATCATCGACGTACATGGCTATCATAGCGAAAACGTGGCCGGTGCGGTAGATGTATATGCACGGGTCGGAGACGCATTGTTGCCATCCATGGTCGACGAGCCATGCACGATGGAGCATGTTGAACTCGCGGGGGGGCTGCTTAAGGCCGTAGAGGCAGCGCTTGAGGTGGCAAACCTTGGACGTTCCATCGGTGAAGCCGATGGGCTAGCGGATGTACACATCCTCCCGGATGGGGGCGTAGAGAAACGATGTGTCGATGTCAAGCTGGCAGAGTGCAAGGTCGCGGGCGGCTGCGATTGTTAGGAATAGACGCAGGCTGGCCATGCGGATGACCGCGGAGAACGTCTCTGTGTAGTCAAGTCCAGCGCGTTGACTGCACCACTTGGCGACGAACCGCGCTTTGAAGCGGGAGACGTCGCCGGCTGTATCCGACTTGACTTTGAAGATCCACATGTTGTTAACGACCATGCGGCCTGGGGGGAGGTCCACAAGTTTCCATGTGTCGTTGCTGATGAGGGAGGAATACTCATGTTGCATAGCTGCTTGCCACAGGGGGGGTTGGGCGCTGTCCATCGCAGCCTGGTGGGATTTTGGTTCCACACACTCTCGGGCGTAGAGGAGGGCGACTGCAGTAGGGGACGTGCCGGCAGGTGTGTGTGGGGGACCCGTGACAAGGTCGGGGACGCGAGTGTGCTCAAAGACGTCTTCTTGAGCTTTGCCTTGTTCAGGATCACAACACGCCGTCACGAGGGTCGGGGGGTAGTCGGACCAGTGGGCAACCATATTGCCGTATCGAATGGGGTGTGAGCGGAGCCGGGCATGGCGAGAGGCTGCAGGGGGGGGTAGGGGTGTGGGTAATGTGAGGTCAATGGGGTGGGATAGGGGTGAGTCTGCGGGTACGTCTTCTGAAGAGTCGGTGATGACCGAGTCGACGGAGGGTTGTGTGTCGAAGCTTGGGGTGTCTTCATGAAAGACAACATGTACGGAAGTGGTGATGCGACGCGTTTCCGGATTGTAGACACGATACCCGGGTGCGTTAGGGGGATAGCCCACCAGGACGCCGCGAAATGCTTTTTCACTGGGTTTCCGACGTTGTTTGTCGGGGACCTCGGCGAAAACGGCGCAGCCAAAGACGCGGAACTTGGAGGCGTCGGGCACCGACGACGTAAGGAGTGTGAGGGGGACGCCCCCGTTAGGTCCGACCGAGGGACTGTACGTGCGGTTGCGAAGGTACACAACAAGGCTGACAACGCACGACCACATGGAGTTCGGAACGGCCATGTTGTGGAGCATCGCCGATGCATTGTCCCGGATAGTGCGCGAAGGACGTTCGGCTTTGCCGAGCATGTGGTGGGCGTATGGGGCACCCCGACGCCGAGGTGTGCGCACATCCGGTGAGTGACAGCAGCTTCAAACACATAGTCGGAGTCAAACTTGAGGACTGGTGCGAACGCGCTCGTCTGGGAGTGATGGCGGGCATGCAAGTGTTTGATGTCCAAGAGGATGGTTTCCAATTTCGAACATGCGTCGTCTTTAGACTTAAGAAACCGCACCCACATGTATTTGGTGTGGTGGTCGATGACGAGCAAGCAGTAGCGGAGGCCATGTGGGGAGGGGAAATTGATTGGGCCCCAGAGGTCAGCGGACAGATTAAGGAGGGGGTGGGATGGCTTCGCGCAAGCGGCTGTGTTGCGTGGTGCAGCTGTGGCTTTGTGAAGTAAGCAAGAGTCGCAAGAAACTTTGTTTACAGTGCTAGCTAACACAAGGCTAGTCGGGACACCGTGAGTATGCTGGGCCTGAAGGCTTTGCATGTTGAGGTGGCCAAACCGACGGTGCCACAGAACGGGATTACCCTGGGCAGTAAGGGCTACTTGAGGTGAGGGGTCTGGTGCCGCCGGTGCGGATGGGCTTGAAGGGAGGTCCGGCTGGTGAAGAAGGAGGTACAGACCGTTTCCGGACGGTTCTAGCACACCCATGCCTGTGGGTACCAAAAGCAGACCAGTGTCAGAGTTGGAGGGGAAGACGAATTCACATCCGCTGTGAGATTGCATCCAACATACACTAAGTAGTCTGCCGATACGCTGAGCGGAGCGGGATTATAGGTTAGGGGTGTAGAGTGCATACACAGTGCGGTGAGTGAGCTGGCCATAGGCAAGTTTGACAGGAATCCGCACTGAGCCACTGCCCTTAACGTCAACGCCGACACCGCACACGCGAGAGGGAGCGGAGGGGGGCTTGAATTTCACGAAGTCACCTCGGAACGCGGTGAGGTTAATCGAGCAGGCGGAATCAACGACCCAAAACTGTGACATGTTACGACCCGGGGCGAGGGAAGAGGAGAATGCCACAAAGCTGAATGGGACACTCACCTCGTCGTCATCGTAGTCATCAGCGCAGTCCTCGAGGGTGGGTAGGCAGTCGGTGTCATCGGCGGGGGCGTCGTCCGCAGGGACGTCGCTCAGCAACGCGGCGTGAGCAGAGGGGGTGCCACCGGCGGCGCCGTACTTCTGGACGGTCATCTTACGCTTGGCGAGGTTCCACTTAAGGATAGCGTCATCCGTGGCAGTGCAGGCGGACATGAGATGGTTGAGGCTGCCACAAACACCACACTTGTTGGGTCGATGGCCGCGAGGATTACGGTGTGGTTGGCCTCGACCGCTGTGCGAGCCGCGGCCCGCAGCGACGAACGCGGAGATGGGAGGGGGTGATATGGCCGGAGCGGGTGTGTCCGGGGCAGGGTCGTCGTCCATGTTG
This sequence comes from Tetraselmis chui, assembly GCA_026401115.1. Taxonomy (NCBI): domain Eukaryota; kingdom Viridiplantae; phylum Chlorophyta; class Chlorodendrophyceae; order Chlorodendrales; family Chlorodendraceae; genus Tetraselmis; species Tetraselmis chui. The sequence continues at coordinate 91,397 of JAPMLY010001122.1, read as the reverse complement.
TGCGCGAGGTGGAGAATGTTGGGCATCACTTCATCAGCCGACAGGAGGTAGTCCGTGTCAAAGGTGTTGATGACCAATTGCTTCGCCTGACCGTGTGGGCCGCTGCTCGAAATACCGCGCAACATGAGGAGACCGAGGTTGTGGGGGTGGATGGCAGCGGAGCCATCAACCAATTGGCATGTGTCGTTGTAGTCGTCAAAGGTCTGGCGCATGTAGTGGACATAGTCACTGAGTGACTGACCATGGCGCTGTCTGGCCGTCAGGTTGTCCATGAGGGACAAGGAGCGAGCAAAAGACCGACAGTCGAGGCGTTCACACGGATGTCCCACGCGGCAGCGGCGCAGTCTGGGCGGGCTGGAGGAACGCATTTCATCGCCTGGTCAGCGCGCTGATTCGCGCTGGCTGCATGGAGAAGCAGCGTGTATGCGTAGTGCTGTGCTAGTTCGTCGAGCCAAACGTCGGAGTCGCGTATGGCCAGCTGTGGAATGAGGTATGCGGCCTTGATGGAGAGGAAGTTAAGGAAGGTCCTCTTCCATTGCTTAAAGTCCGTTGTTGGGCCCATGACGGGGACCGACATCTTCATGGACCGGTTGAGGGCGTCCTTGTCGAAGCCGGGGGCTTCGTGTGCCGCCCGGGCAGATGACCACCGGGTCAATGGTGGGGCGACGACTGCCACGGGTGGCGGGGTCGCCACGCTGGACTGGGGGAGAATGCCGGCCATGGAAGGGAGGAGGTGGACCACCGGGAAAGGGAGAGCGGCCGGCCATGGGACGCGGCGGGCCGTACGAGTGCGGGTGGTCACGGTAGAGGGGGACGAGGTGAGAGGGCGCCTCCGGGATGTGAGGGCATATCCATATATGTGAGGGCATAAGGGTGGTGAAGGGCATATCCTGCGGGGGGGAAAGGGGTGGGTGGTGGGAGGTGATCAACCTGGAGGGCGTGACGCGAGGGGTCGTGGTGCGCATCGGCACGCGAGGGCTCGCGGGACGCATCGGGACGGCGTTGTGCGACTTTGGGGTCGCCAACAGGAGCTGTAAGAGTAGCAGCAGCGAAGATTGTTTCTGCGTCCGGTGGGACGTATCCAGGCTGGGGATGTACAAGCAAGGGGAGGGTGGGCACGTCGTGGCTGTCCCGGACGGGTTCGAGCTGAGCATCGTGGCGGCGCTGATCGACAAGGGGTGCGGATTAGCACCCGCAACAACAACAGCAGCAGCCTCGGCCGACTGCGAGTCGAGACGAGCGGTATTGCGCGCCATTTGCGCAATGAGCAGCGCGAGAGTATCCGGGGGGGGGATCGAGGGTGCTCTGCTGAGAGCATGAGTCAGGGGAGTCAGGGGGTGAAACAGGCGGAGAGTCTGCACAGCGAGTTTTCGGCGCCATTTCGACAGAGGGCGAAAAACAAAGAGCTGAATAAGATACCGGCAGCGGTAAAAACTGCTAGCCGGACTCGTGCATAACAGTGGTTTCAGAGAGACGGCCTCATGCCCGCCGACCCCTCGGCCTATAGCCCCGGGGTGTCTCAAAGCACCTTGCGGTATAATCCACCTAGTGTGGGGCACAAGTCGAGACCAAGGCCGGGACATGTGGAGCGCTGCGCTGGCGGCTGAGTCGCTAAGATAATATGAAAATAAAAAAGGTAAGCTACGGTTGGCGTGCAACCTGTGGATACGTATTCACCCGATAGTGCGCCCCCTTGTTCTCCAGCTTGGACATGTGTGCACACCACCCGAGTGCGTCAGTGTGGGTGGCTGGCTATCGCCGTCGAGTGGCTGACTTAAGAGGGGTGGTGGCGGGTTTTAAATCGCAGTTTATACTGGCGATACCGCCGACTACAAGGTAAAAGTACTAGGTGTCTATAGAAACTTGCCTTCTGCGGGAGAGCTGTCGATCGTAGCTCGCCGAACTAGGTTGTCGCGCGTGAGTGACGTGAGGCGGGGGCCCATAACCTGTTAAACCATGCAAACACAGTTTGTGTGGAAGATAACTTACGCAAACGTAGTTACAGTCAAAGTCCCGCAAACGGAACAGTTACGGCGACAACCAACCTACATGCGTGGTGTCGGGACAACAGAAGAAGTGTCAGAGCTTTAGCCTAAGGACAACTCTGTACCTCTGAGTCAAACAGTTTATCGATATGTCCGATCTAGACATGTACTAATCATATCTTGAGTAGCTTACAGTAGCTATATGCAACTAATACGTATACGGTATTACTTACAACACTTCCAAGTCGTCTGCTTCGACAAGCTCTCCCACATTCACTCCAGCAAGTCTGCGCTTTGTCGTTTGCAAAATATTATCACATGTATGGGAAACCTTTCCGTAGGGTTCGCAAATAACCAAGCGCTTCATAAGTTGCCACGATCCGTCGATCCAATGCACCATTACCGCCAACAATGAAACAAAATTCTCCCCCCAAATATCTCCATATATGCACGGCTTTAATCCGTCTTGAAACAACGCGTTCAGCATGACTCATGTTTCAACAAGGGACTGAAACAAGCAAAATTATTACCTTAGTTATTTTTAAAGGCAACCCGTAGTCATACATTCAAAAACCAATAATAACTACCTTTTGAGCCAAGGACGTGTTAGAGTTGGGAGCGGATAGTTACACGTAGGTCGTGCCGGCCCCACAGGGGGGCCGGCTTGGGTGACTAGAGAAGTGGGAAGAGAGAGATGGGTGCTCGTGTTGACTCCCTCCTTTCGCCGTGGGAAAGTTAAGCTTCTCGCTAAGTAAGGTGGGCGTTGCGGCATTGCCTCGGGAAAAACAATAACAGTACTAATTAAAGTACTGACAGGATAGGTGAGACTGAAAGTTGGGTGGGGCGAACGTGGCGCCGGGCGCTTTACACACGCTCTTCTCCTTTTTACGTGGGAGATGGTAGGACAGTCGCGGACAACCAGCTCGAAGGCGAAGCGTGGGGTCGGTGGGACGATGAATTACTAGCGTGGCGCCGAGCGCTTTACACACGCTCTACTTCTTTTTACGTGGGAGTAGGTAGTAGGACTAGCGTGGCGCCGAGCGCTTTACACACGCTCTTCTCTAGTGTATAACTTGGTGGAGGGCCCATAACATGTCAGTACTTTAATTAGTACTGTTATTGTTTTTTCCCGAGGCAATGCCGCAGCGCCCACCTTACTTAGCGAGAAGCTTAACTTTCCCACGGCGAAAGGAGGGAGTCAACACGAGCACCCATCTCTCTCTTCCCACTTCTCTAGTCACCCAAGCCGGCCCCATGCAACGCATTACCGTCTCACGACATGGACCGCTATATGCGCCTCCCGAAACAGTAGACATCACATCCTTGAGCTCTGTGTCCGACTCCATAATCCCGAATGGCCGACATCGCTTGACCACCCAAATTGTTATCAACTCGTCAAGGTACTGTTTCCTTTTCGCAGAAATCTACGAATAGAGTCAACAACGAATGAAAGGTCAATAACATGCTATCATTAAGTCAATAACATGCTACTACACATTCACAATGGGACATGACTTACCTCTGCCTTGATCACGATGGGGACAGAGACATCCCCAACTTGAATGTTTTCACCTGTAGCCAAGTCTTGTCTGTACTCACCTTTATGCCGACATCTGAGGTGCTTCATAAGATTTGAGGTCCCTCCGCTGTACTTGAGCTTGAATTCCTTTGGACACAACTTACATACGACATACTTGACACCATTGGGGAACTTCTTTGGCTTCTGGAAATGATTCCAACATTGAGCATTGTAGATATTCTTCTTCGGCGGCGCCAAGTCGTCATCCACGATGACTTCTTCATCGACTTCGTTATCTTCTTCGATGCCTTCTTCAACCTCGTTTGATGTTACAGTGGCTTTAGCTTGCAGCCGGTTCTTCCTCTTCATGCTTATCCGATTTGCCTCTCGTTTTCGTGCCTCATGCAGAAACACCATGCACCCATCAAAAGTTAGTAATGGAAACATGAAATTGTAGCGAAAGAACAGAAAAGAACACAAAAATAAAAAGCATCACAGAACAACGATAACATAGTGTCGACAAGCTCAACTACAACGCTATTACTATGGCTTCGGTAGAGCACATAAACAGAGACGTAAATGTGCGGGCGGAGGCGGGGAGGGGGCGCCATGCGGCGCTACCGAACAGCACAGTGCAACAATATGCTTCACGACAAAATAACCTTTTATGTGGGAAAGCAAAGAACAGAAAAGCATCATAGAATACCGATAACAAAGTGCCGACAAGCTCAACTGCAACGCTATTACTATGGCTTCGGTAGAGCACAAAAACATAGACATAAATGTGCGGGCGGAGGCGGGGAGTGGGCGCCATGAGGCGCTACCGAACATCACAACGCAGCTAACTCGGGGGTGAGGGCAGAGCGGAGGGGGGGGGGAACTCTTGCTTACCTCTTCAACTTTCTCTTGCTCGTTGTGAAAATCTTCCAGCAGGGTGGACCAATTGGCTTGACGCCTTACGTTGAGCTCGGTTTCTGAAGTGGCGGCTTCCTCCGGCAGTCCTTCCCACATAACTTTATACGTCAACATTCCACACCTTTTTCCTTGGCTAACAATTTTCTTAACTACATAATGCCCTTTATTACCATACGGATCTGCAGCTGTTTTTGACTGAGGTGTCCTAAACACCCTATCTGAATTCCCAACAAGCCCCTCTTCCGTACGTTGGATAGCCGTCGATGACAAGCTCTTCCCTGATCTAGACGGTCTACTACTTTCCGCCTGCCCCGCCATTGTTGCTAACTATGAAAGGATTGGATGTGGACGGGCAGATTATGGTGGATTTCAAGCGCGTACGCACCGTCTAAATAGCCTTTGGGTGGGCTACAATCCATTCAAGGCTGCGGAATGACAACAATCAGGGCTATTGAACCAATCCTAGACATACACCTCAGCAGATTTGCATTGCCAAATACCTCCCCAAAAAATAGCGTGTCATTTCGGGCAACCACAGAATCGTGAGATACTCGGAATCGTGAGTACTGATTGGGTATCGCGATTCCACATCGTTTTGCGAGGATGAGGTTCTCGCGATTACCGCGGATCCATGAAAGTACGATGAATACCGGATCCAACGATTACTTACAGTATTTGGTACCGGAACCAACAATTACTTACAATAACTGGTACCGGAGCCAACGATTACTTACAATAACTGGTACCGGAACTAACGGTTACCTACTGAACCTAGGGTTCGGATCCCGCGATTACATGTGATTCTAGGGTTCGGACCCCGCGATTACCTACTGAACCTAGGGTTCGGATCCCGCGATTACCTGTGATTCTAGGGTCCGGATCCCGCGATTACCTGTGATTCTAGGGTCCGGACCCACGAGAATAAGTCCGAACCCGAGTAGTCTCGTGGACTCGCGGCTCCTTAGGATCCGGATCCAGTCCTTGCTCTCGTACCTCAGCGACAATTGCCTCCACCTTGCGCCGGGCTTCGTCGGTCGTCGGGTAGTCGTGCTCTAGCTTGTAAAAGAAAACAATGTCGGGTGAGAAGGGCAGCAACGTCTGCGTGCGGAGGTCGTACACCCCGTTGTTCCACGCGACGCGGCCCTTCCCCGACACCTCGGCGTCCAACAACAAGCGGGGATCCTCCTTTGCGACATCGCGGATGAGGTGCATCATCCGGCGGATCATGCTCACGAAGCGCGCGTGCACGCCGACGTAGGCCGTCGCCCTTTCGATGAGCTTGCGAAACCCTTCCATGTTCGTCCGGTCGCGTTATCAGCCGTCCGCGGGATCGTACACGTACAGCGTCCCGCTGCATGTCACCGCGCGGTAGCCGTTGTCCTCCAGCCACTCGAGAAAGGCGTACATCGCATGCACGTCGTCCCGTCGCTTGAGCGTGGAGGAGGCCGCCATCGACCAAGCCGCCGGCTCCTTCGCAGGCGCTGCAGCTTTCGCCGGGGACACAACGAAGGGAAACTCAGATTCCGGCGCCTTACTTGGCCGGAGGGCGGCCATCGCCGCTCGGTACTCGCGCGGCGAGTCGGCGGAGGCCCAATAGTAGAGGCTGCCCACCCCGACGAAGCCGCCGCGCCCGGCGTCGGCCGACATGTACACCTTCTCGCGATCGCGCGCGTCGAACTTCGCCGGGCAGCCGCGCGACCACTCTTTGAACGCCTCAAGCCCATCCGCCGAGCGCCCGCACACGCCGCCGAGCGCGAGCCCCATGCGCAGCCACCGGTCCCGGTCGTCCGACCGCTTGATGAGCGGCAGCAGCGCGGCGACGTCCGCGAAGCTCGCCGCGGGCTGCTGCAGCGGGCTGCTCGCGACCGGCGGGGGCACGGCGGGCGGCGAAAATCCAGTCCTCGTCTTCCAACTGCGCGACGTAGTCCCTCACGTCGTCGTCCGGCCGCTCCATCGTGAGCAGCCGCGCGTCCGCTGCGTGCTTCTGGCCGTTGACGCACGCCAGCAGCCGCCGCCGCGAGTACACGGACATGTCCCACGGGATGTGCTCGCGCGGTTGGTTCTCGTACGCTGCGTCCAGCACCCGCGGGATCGATGTGAACGGCACGCCGATGCCGGAGAAGAAGGGGCGGAAGGACATCTTGTAGCGGCCGTCGGGCGCCTCGCCGTGCCGCGTAGCGATCTTGTACGACAGCTCCATCTCCCCCGCCCCCGCGAGCCCGATGACCATATGTTTCAGCATATTGGTCTCATACTGCACGTAGTCCGCTAAGCGGCGCTTCTCCTTCGCCGGCGGCTCGGCGTCGTGATACTCCTCGTAGTCAAAAAATAGCTTCGTCTCGACGTCGTCCTCGAGCATGTCGCGCCGGACATTGTCCGCGTAGAGCTTCTCGGCGAGCGCCTCGGGCGGCACCAACTCCACGGGAGACCAGGCGTTCATGGTAACGAGCTTGACGGAGGGAGGCATGGCTGATGCTTTACAATACCCCGGAGAAAGTAATCTGTGGCTGTCCCAAACGCACCCACCTGCGTTACGCGGACTCCTCTGCCTGCGCCTATGTAGACGCCTGCGCTTCCGCCCGCTTCTGCGCTTGCTTCCGGTGGTAGCGTTCGAGGTTAGTGGCCTTCCGCGCCTCCGCGTTGCACTGGTAATAGCGGCGGCTCCGCTTCCGGTCCTTCTCGAGGTGAAGTGGGTGTACTTTTGCTATGCGCATTAGCTCGCCGGCTGTCAGCCGCTCAACATACTCGGAGGACGCCATCGCTCGCTTGGTTGCCCTCAAACGGAGAAAATAATTCTCCGGCCGCGCGATTCAGTCGCCCACGGGCCATACGAAAAATTATCTCTTGTGACGCCAAGAAGCCCGCCGACATGCCCGACTCGCCCGAGACCAAGCGCGCGCGCGCTAAGGCGCACTACGCCGCGAACATCGAGGAGCAGCGTCTCATCAAGGCGAACATTCGCAGCATTCTCAAGGGGAAGAAGCCCAATTCCAAAACGCTAGCCGCCTACCGCTCGGGCGAGCGCGAGGTCAACCGCATCCGTGCGGCGGACGCCAACTTCCGCGCCGTGCTCGAGCATATCCACGGCGTGGACCTGCGGACGGTCTACGCCAACGCGACCCCGCTGCCGGCCATCAACCTCCCGCGCGTGCAGGTCGCCCAGGCGCCGGTGCCGCCGCCCCGCCCCGACTACCCTCAGGACCTTGAGGACACGCCGGAGAAGGGCACCAACACGCCCATCACTTGGACGCAGATCGACACCTTTTGGAGCGCCGGCGTGCAAAAGCACAACATGGGCAGCAACTCGGCGCGGAAGGTGATGCGCGACGGCCAACTCGTGGCGGAGGGCTACTCCAAGGGCTACCTCGACGCCGTGCGCCGCACATAACGGCAGCTGCGCGAGGAGATGGCGGGCGCGCAGCCCGAGGACAACGCCGTCTCGGTGCTGCGCGAGGCGGAGCGCGTGATGGCGTGGCTGCGCGTGAGGTACTTCAAGAGCGCCGTGCAGGTGGAGGCGGTCGGACGTCCTGCAGACCTACCGAGGCGGGTTCGGAGAGGGCGAGGTCGGCTTGATGCAAGCGTTACAAGCGGACAAGGAGGTGCAGGGCAACAAGCCAAAGAGCGACCTCCACGCCGTCCCGAGCTACGAGATGCTCGTCCGCTACCTCCCGCGCATCAAGGCGGCGCTCGGTCCCTCCACCATCTGGTTGGCAGCCTTCCTGCAGGTCAATCTGCTCGGGCTGCGCGACAACCTCGGGGGCATTGAGATACGCGCTGACGACGGCCAGCTCTTCGACCCGGTGGCCGGCGACCCCTCCCGCGCCGAATGGTACAACCGCAACACCGGCAAAATCTACGTCGCGCACTTCAAGACCGACAAGAGCCGCTTCGGGACGCCCTACTGCTTCAAGCTCTCGCAGAACCCCGACATCAAGGCCGCCGTGGACGAGACGCTAGTGGCCGGTCGCAAGTGGCTGGTGGGCGTCGGGCGCACGAAGGACGGGCCGCTGCCGCTGCCCGCCGGGCCGAAGGTGAAGAACGCCTTCACCGCTGCCGGGCTCGCGTTCCAGTAGCTCAATAACGGCCGCCTCATCGACACCTCCGTCACCCCGCTGGACGTGCGCCACGCCCAAGTGACTTGGAAGCACTGCGAGATGTTCCGCCGCAAGCCGTCGCTCACCGCCACGCAAATCAGCCAGCAGATCGCCGGGTTCTTCAACCACGCGAGCGACGTCAACATCGGTTACTTGCGGAAAACTTTCGACACGGTGGACAGTCCTCTCGCTAGCAAGAGCCGGACCAGCGTGCCGGTGGCCGCCCCCTGGGCGGCGGCGGCCCCGGCGGCGACCCCCGCGGCGCTGCAGCCCATCGAGGAAGAGGAGGAGAGCGCTGCGCAGGAGGAGCAGCGTGCGAGCAACGCGAGGGCTAGCATCATCGCCCCCGCCCGCCGCCGCCGCCCCCCTGCACCCAGAAAGAAAAAGAAGGAGGCAGCCCCGGTGGCGGCGCCCGAGCAGCCGACCACCCCGCCACCGCCACCGCCACCGCCACGGGTGCGGCAGCCCTCTTGTGGCCGCACGGCGCGCAACCGCGTGCCCACGCAGCGGGCGGTGGATTCGGCGCTGCAGAAGCGGGCCGCCGGGCGCCGCCGCCGCGCTTGATTTCACACGACAATAGTTTGCGTTTGTCCCGCCCCGTGTAAGTAAGCACGAGTGCTAATTCTGAAGCGTACATTTTCGCCGTCGATACGAACTGTTCGCGTCACCGATATTCGCGACCGGTCCGGCGCTAAAATGAACACTTGTATGCGTGGGTCGCCGAACTCGTAGGCTGGCTCAAAGGGGTCGTACATAGTTTAGCTAGTATTCATGAAGGATATCAGGCCGGTCGAAGGGGGGTTTGTTATTGCCGCCGCCTGAACGGTCATCACGGTTAATACGGGCTCACGTAGCGCTACCGCCAAAGTGGAGCTATCGTCAGTTGGCCGCGTGTCCACGGCGTCGACAAGAGTGCGGGTGGCCGCGTCCTTGTTGTCCACGTACGTGCGCGTTGCCGTGTCTTTGGCGTCCACGTACGTCCGGGTGGCCGCTTCTCTCGTGGTCACGTATGCCATGGTGCCCGTGTCCTTGCCGTCCACGTACGCTTTGTTGGCGGCGTCGGCGCCGGCCGTCGGTGCGCCCACTTGTTGGAGACGGATACAACCGAAAATAGCACTCGTGCTTACTACGATAGCGTCCGCCTTGAATGCCACGGCGGTCAAAGCCACGGTGTAAACGTGCTTCCACGACGTAGTGGCAATGCCCAAATCAAATATGTTCGGTCCGTTTGGGATAATATCGCCGCATTTCAAACTATTGCTGCCTATTCCCTCTAGGGATAGCTTCATATCAAAAAATCCGACGCGGCATGTCGACGTACCGAAACGTACCAAAACGTACCGAAACGTACCAAAACGTACCAAACGTACAATCACGTACCAAAACGTACCAAACGTACAATCACGTACCAAAACGTGCCAAACGTACAACCACGTACCAAAACGTACCAAATGTACCGGCAGAAAATGTCGTGCATCGCTCGTTATATCTTCGGCTATTGACTGTCCGTTATTCGGAACATTTTTCCGCATTTTCAGGAATAAGAAACGTGTTGGCTTTGATATAATAAAATAATAGCCGATTGATATTTCGAATACAGTAGTAGTATACAGTATCAAACAGATATACTTACTTACATAACTAAATTATGTACAAATATCTCTCTCCATCTCATGCTTATGTGCTTGTGTTCCGTTCTTCTTTACTGGTTGATACTTTGTTTGGAAACAAATAATGAATCCTAATAGTATTATTCGTGACTTATAATACGGGGTCGCGCGATGGATCGCCGTCACCGCCTACACTCATCGAGCGGTCATCAACCTCATGGGCGACATCGGAGCGACCACCGCTAACATGGTATTCGGCACATCGAGCGACCTTTTCAAATTGAGGTGGGGAAACGACACGCCGATGCGGGGGACGCGAGCGAAGTTGGATCTTCAGGAGACATGGAAAGACATCCGTCTACTCATCGTGGACGAGCTATTCACCATGACGGGTAAGCACTTCGCGGCCATTGAGCAACAACTCTTTTTAACCATGCGAGACTGCGGCCGCACGCCGGACACCTCCCACTCTGTGTTTGGCGGGATTAAAAAATATCTAGGGATAGCTTCATATCAAAAAATCCGACGCGGCATGTCGACGTACCGAAACGTACCAAAACGTACCGAAACGTACCAAAACGTACCAAACGTACAATCACGTACCAAAACGTACCAAACGTACAATCACGTACCAAAACGTACCAAACGTACAACCACGTACCAAAACGTACCAAATGTACCGGCAGAAAATGTCGTGCATCGCTCGTTATATCTTCGGCTATTGACTGTCCGTTATTCGGAACATTTTTCCGCATTTTCAGGAATAAGAAACGTGTTGGCTTTAATATAATAAAATAATAGCCGATTGATATTTCGAATACAGTAGTAGTATACAGTATCAAACAGATATACTTACTTACATAACTAAATTATGTACAAATATCTCTCTCCATCTCATGCTTATGTGCTTGTGTTCCGTTCTTCTTTACTGGTTGATACTTTGGGAAACAAATAATGAATCCTAATAGTATTATTCGTGACTTATAATACGGGGTCGCGCGATGGATCGCCGTCACCGCCTACACCCATCGAGCGGTCATCAACCTCATGGGCGACATCGGAGCGACCACCGCTAACATGGTATTCGGCACATCGAGCGACCTTTTCAAATTGAGGTGGGGAAACGACACGCCGATGCGGGGGACGCGAGCGAAGTTGGATCCTCAGGAGACATGGAAAGACATCCGTCTACTCATCGTGGACGAGCTATTCACCATGACGGGTAAGCACTTCGCGGCCATTGAGCAACAACTCTTTTTAACCATGCGAGACTGCGGCCGCACGCCGGACACCTCCCACTCTGTGTTTGGCGGGATTAAAAAATATCTAGGGATAGCTTCATATCAAAAAATCCGACGCGGCATGTCGACGTACCGAAACGTACCAAAACGTACCGAAACGTACCAAAACGTACCAAACGTACAATCACGTACCAAAACGTACCAAACGTACAATCACGTACCAAAACGTACCAAACGTACAACCACGTACCAAAACGTACCAAATGTACCGGCAGAAAATGTCGTGCATCGCTCGTTATATCTTCGGCTATTGACTGTCCGTTATTCGGAACATTTTTCCGCATTTTCAGGAATAAGAAACGTGTTGGCTTTAATATAATAAAATAATAGCCGATTGATATTTCGAATACAGTAGTAGTATACAGTATCAAACAGATATACTTACTTACATAACTAAATTATGTACAAATATCTCTCTCCATCTCATGCTTATGTGCTTGTGTTCCGTTCTTCTTTACTGGTTGATACTTTGGGAAACAAATAATGAATCCTAATAGTATTATTCGTGACTTATAATACGGGGTCGCGCGATGGATCGCCGTCACCGCCTACACCCATCGAGCGGTCATCAACCTCATGGGCGACATCGGAGCGACCACCGCTAACATGGTATTCGGCACATCGAGCGACCTTTTCAAATTGAGGTGGGGAAACGACACGCCGATGCGGGGGACGCGAGCGAAGTTGGATCCTCAGGAGACATGGAAAGACATCCGTCTACTCATCGTGGACGAGCTATTCACCATGACGGGTAAGCACTTCGCGGCCATTGAGCAACAACTCTTTTTAACCATGCGAGACTGCGGCCGCACGCCGGACACCTCCCACTCTGTGTTTGGCGGGATTAAAAAATATCTAGGGATAGCTTCATATCAAAAAATCCGACGCGGCATGTCGACGTACCGAAACGTACCAAAACGTACCGAAACGTACCAAAACGTACCAAACGTACAATCACGTACCAAAACGTACCAAACGTACAATCACGTACCAAAACGTACCAAACGTACAACCACGTACCAAAACGTACCAAATGTACCGGCAGAAAATGTCGTGCATCGCTCGTTATATCTTCGGCTATTGACTGTCCGTTATTCGGAACATTTTTCCGCATTTTCAGGAATAAGAAACGTGTTGGCTTTAATATAATAAAATAATAGCCGATTGATATTTCGAATACAGTAGTAGTATACAGTATCAAACAGATATACTTACTTACATAACTAAATTATGTACAAATATCTCTCTCCATCTCATGCTTATGTGCTTGTGTTCCGTTCTTCTTTACTGGTTGATACTTTGGGAAACAAATAATGAATCCTAATAGTATTATTCGTGACTTATAATACGGGGTCGCGCGATGGATCGCCGTCACCGCCTACACCCATCGAGCGGTCATCAACCTCATGGGCGACATCGGAGCGACCACCGCTAACATGGTATTCGGCACATCGAGCGACCTTTTCAAATTGAGGTGGGGAAACGACACGCCGATGCGGGGGACGCGAGCGAAGTTGGATCCTCAGGAGACATGGAAAGACATCCGTCTACTCATCGTGGACGAGCTATTCACCATGACGGGTAAGCACTTCGCGGCCATTGAGCAACAACTCTTTTTAACCATGCGAGACTGCGGCCGCACGCCGGACACCTCCCACTCTGTGTTTGGCGGGATTGGCGTCCTTCTGACGGGCGACCACCATCAAAATTGTCCGGTTCACGGCGCACCGTTGTTTCAAGGCAACGGGGACATCCGTGCCGGCACGGCGGCCGACGCCGCCTGTCGCACCGCAGCGAACGCCCAGCGCGATGGCCCCGGATGGGACACCCAGTTCGTAAGCAACGCGCGCGGCCGCCACATTCTCGGTCAGGTGCACACCACCGTGATGTTACAAACGCAGTTCCGTATGGAGCCCGACCTCTCCGCTCTCAACGACCGCCTACGGGGCGGGCGCCTCACGGACGCCGACTTTGACGGCATCATCGCTTGCGCGATTGGAGCACCAAAAAAACCCGCCTCCATCCACCATCCGAACCTTTGCAACGCGCATTTCATGGTGCTATTTCATCGCCTTCACGGACAGAAAATTATTATGATGTACCGGCAGAAAATTTCGTGCATTGCGCGTCATATCTTCGGTTATTAACTTTGTGTTATTCGGAATGCTTTTCCACGTTTTCAGGGATAAGAAACGTGTTGGCTTTGATATAATGAAGTACCCGATTGATATTTCATACTTATATAGTATTGGCCATATTTCCATTACAGTATACAAGGAGTGGCCCGTAGTTCTTTGTGCATGTCGTTCTTTGTATTTTTGTAATCATGTACATTACCAGAACGTACCAATCATAAAACCACGTACCAAAATGTACCAACTGTACCGGCCGAAATTTTCGTGCATTGCTCGTCGTATTTTCGAATGTGAAACTCGCGTTATTCGGAGCGTTTTTCCACATTTTCAGGGATAAGAAACGTGTTGGCTTTGATATAATGAAGTACCCGATTGATATTTCATACTTATATAGTATTGGCCATATTTCCATTACAGTATACAAGGAGTGGCCCGTAGTTCTTTGTGCATGTCGTTCTTTGTATTTTTGTAATCATGTACAGACTAAGCTTATGTCTCTCTGTGCATACCGTTCTTTGTACTTTTGTAATCATGTACAGACTAAGCTTATGTCTCTCTTTTTGTAATCATTAAGATAGTCATTGGCTTTGATATAATAAAGTACCCGATTGATATTTCATACTTATATAGCATTGGCCATATTTCCAATACAATATACAAGGAGTGACCCGTAGTTCTTTGTGCATGTCGTTCTTTGTATTTTTGTAATCATGTACAGACTAAGCTTATGTCTCTCACAATTTGTTTTTGTAATCATTGGCTTTGATATGATAAAGTACCCGATTGATACCCAATCCCATCTCATGCATCGCCGCCCACGTTCGCATCACGCGCATCAACCAGGGATCCCCCACCTCCCATGCATATCGTTCTTACTTTTTCTAAGCAACTATCCCACGCGACCCTAGAGGGGATCTCCTCGCTCCGCACCCCCCGCGCGCGCGCAAGCGCGCGCCCTGCAGTCGACATCATGGTGGGCGTCACCAAGCAAAAATAATTTGACCACCCAGGGCGACCCGGCAGGTCGAACCACCGGGCGTTTTCCGCCACATACGACCCCAGAAAGTGGTACGGAATGGCCTCGTCTTCGTAATTCGGCTCGATGCCCGACAAGCGCACCCGTTGGAAACAACCCAACCGCCACCGGCGAGCGTCCTGCCCGAGGTTGAACGTCGAGTTTGCCGACGGCGTGAGCGAGTCGCTAGCCACGACGTCGAAGTTAACTTGCTCAGCGGGGTCCATGAATTGCCCGATGTCTGAAACCGAAAACTTGGAGACCCACGCCGGCATGTCCGTCAGTCCGCCCCACGACGTCGTGCCCACCGGGCCCGCCGGACCGACAATCGACCGGCCGTCACTCCCGTCGGCGCCGGGGAATGCCCGCGGCCCCCGGTCTCCGGGTGCGCCTTGCGCTCCGCCCTCGACGGCGGGGATGGCGTTGTCAACGTATGTCTTACTTGCAGCGTCGGCGTCCGCTATCGGGGTTGCGACATTCGTGACGCGACGGGCGCTGGTGTTCATCCCCCTGTCAGCGAAGATCTCCTCGCCGTAGACACGCAGCCCGGAGGTGTGCACGCGCCGCCATCGGGCGTCGGAGGAGCCGAGGTCTAACAGCGCATGTCCGCTAGGTTCGAGGTCGCCGGCCTTGAAGGTGTTTCCGCCGATCGTCACCGTCGTGCTGTCCGCCAAACTCGGTAGTTTGTCCAAGGGGGTCTCCCAGCGAGGGTCGCCCACGTCGCCGACCCTCCATCAACGCCGTCGCGGCCGTCGGCACCATCGGCTCCGTCCTGCCCGTCGGCCCCCGGGAGGCCTTGCGCGCCGTCCAGCCCGTCGGCACCGGGGAGGCCATGCGCGCCGACATGCCCGTCAACACCGGGGGAGCCTTGCGCTCCCGGGAACCCTCACGGACCTCTCTCTCCTCGAGCTCCTGCCATGCTAGCCCCTAATGCCCATGGCTCGCCATGTGGCCCCTGCAATCCTTGCTGGCCCTTAGGTCCGACCGCCGATGGGTCGCCCTCAAACAGCACCCGGCGCTACCCGCCACTGGCATCGCTCGACAAGATGTTGTCTGCGTAGGTCCTGACGAACTCGCCTTCCAGCCACGGCTTCACGGGCACGCCGACCCAAAAGGAAGGGGAAGCCGGGGTTAGGCTCGTGCGGGATGAGGTCCCCGTTAACCACGATGCCTTCCGTCCAATTCAACTCGTCGATGCGTTGCAACGAGACAGTTGAGGGATGCTCGGGGTCCACCGCCGCGATGCTGTCCCGCAGCGCATGCAGCGTGTCCGTTAGGCTCTCGCCGTCTAGCGTGACATCTGCGGCAAACACGTCCGCCCACTCGTGCGCCTCGCTGCCGAGGGCGGTGCCCGGCTCCGGCAGCAGCGAGGCGCCGACGGAGACGCCCCCGCTATCTGTGGCTGCGGCGTCCGTGCTGACCTCGTCAGCGAAGCCGAGGACGGTGGCGCCCTGCTGCTCGAGGTCGGCGCCGTGTTGCTCGAGGTCGGCGCCGTGCTGCTCGAGCTCGGCGATGTGTAGCTCGAGCTCAGCGTCCTGCCGGTCGTTCTCCGCCTACTCCAGCGTCACCCGCGCCGCGAGCTCTTGGAACAACAATTCTATTCGACTGAGGTCCATTTGCACCGCCCGCCGCCCGTTCAGCTGCAGCGGCGACACCACCTGCCGGGATTGGTTCATCCTGCTCGTTGCTCCTATCGAAGGAAAGTTTCAGCGTGGCGGTGAACCGCCCGCCGTTCAGCTCGAGCGTCCGCCCGTCGTCGTCGCTGAGGCGCATGCTGACGTAGCTGAGGCAGCGGTTGGCCACCGAGACGAAGGCATCCTCCGTGTAGTGGTCTATCTCGTTGAACTGGGCGCTGGACTGAAATTTAGCGAGGATGTCGCCGACGTGGCGCGTGCGGGGGTCCATGTTCTGTGTCAACAGATTTATGTGCACAAAGGCGCTGCTAGTGCGCGTGAGATCGACGACGCTGTTGGCGGTCAGTTGGAAGCGGAAGTCGTCCGACATGGTGGCCTTGTCGCCGACGGACATGCCTAGGAGGCGCCCGCATGTGGTACCCGCCTTCACCACCAGCATCGCCTTGGCGTCGTCCGTGCCCCCCGGGGTCAAGCGGTTGGTGTTTTCGTCGTAGCTTGCGACGTAGTCCTGCAGCCACCCGTCGTTTAGGTAGGCCACGACGTCGTCCACCGACCGGTTTCCGTGCAACAGCCGGACGGTGACGTCGGGCGCTTGCTCATCGCCTCCGTCGTCGTAGTTTAGCACGAGCGTGTCGTTTTCCTCGAAGATGTTGTAGTAGATGTGCGACAGCCAAGCGTTCAGCAGGCGCACATGCAGCGTGTGGCGCTCGGACACGGTGATGGGGTCGCGCAGCGCAAAAACGTGCGTGCCATCGGCGAGCGTCGCGTCGGCGTATGCAGTGTCGAGGTACACTTGCTTTAGCATTGCACGCATGACTCAATTACACGATGTCAAAGAAATATTGCGGTACTAGGATGGTTGCATGACAACCCTGCTGCCGCTTCTCCGCCTTTGCCGTGCGCGCTCGCAGTAGGGCAGCCTTCATCTCCTCGCTCGCTACTCTCTTCGGCGGGGGCGTAGCAGCGGAGGGCTCCGGTCCAGCGGCTGCTCCGGAGGGCTCGGGCTCGGCGGGCTCGGGCTCCTCCGGCGCTGCGGCCGGAAGCGCTCCACAAGCCACAACATCCCGCCGAGCACCGCGAGGTACCGCAGCATCGGGCTGCCCTGCACCGTCTCCGTCACTGTCGTCACCGCGCTCGAGATCGCTGCGCCATCCCATACCATTTTTCTTTTCTGCAATAGAAAATAAATTAGAGCTATGGCGTCTAGTGCTCATGCTGTTGATGTTGCTGCTCATGCTGTTGTGCTTGACGACGAGGAGGGGGCTTTCGCGAGCGGAGATGAGGTGTATAGCGTCGGCCCGTACGCGCCGCTCCCGCCGGAAGCGTTCCCCCTTGACGCGTCCTACGGCACGGTGGCGTGGTGGAAGAAGCACTACGACGGCTTCTGGTTCAGCGAGGCTGCGACGTGGGGCGTAGCGCGGAAAGAAATCAGACGCGTAATTAAAAAAAGAGCGAAGGCTGTTGCTGCAACATGCGCTTCGCCATCGAAGACCACTCAGCGTTCCGAGTGAAGCCGCCGGCGTTCATGTGCGACCGGAAAATTCACGAGCAGGTTGTCTCGCCGCTGCCCGACCGCTTGTTCTTCCTGGCTATCATTGGCAGCGCTGGCACGGATGAAACGTCGATGTTGATAAACCTCATGTCCAGCAAGCAGGCGTACCGGCGGGCGTTCCACGCGGTGCATTTCGTCACCCGCGCCCGTTGTCGCCGCACTCAGTCGGTAGTCCAAGAAATAACATCTTCCGCCGGCATGACAAGATGCACGCCGAGCTGGACTCGCCGACGTTGGACGGGGTGCGCTAGGCGGTGAAGGCATCGGCGGAGAAGGGGAAGAGCAGCTTGCTGGTGCTTGACGATGTCACCGCGGCTCTGAAGGACGCCGACATCCAGCGGGCGCTGCGCGACCTCATCTACATATGGGGGCACTACCGCTTGTCCATCCTGCTGCTAGTGCAATCCTACAATGCCGCGCCGCTAACGCTACGAAATACGATGTCGCACTTCCTCATGTACAAGCCTCGAAACAAAAAAGAGAGCACCGCCATGTACGAGGAGTTGGCAACGATGGAGCGCACAGAGGCAGAGGCGCTCATGCTTTACGTGTCCGACATGCCGTACGCCTTCCTGTTCGCCGACACCGGCACCGGCGAACTTTTCAAAAAATTTGACCGTATTGCTATACATGAGAGCGACAGCTCCGGCATCAACAACAACAGCAAGAAGGCCAAAAAGCCAGCGGCACGGAAGCCTCGAGCCCCCCCTCGCCGGCGACGCGCCCCGGGGGGGCGCGAGGCAGAGCGTGCGGGTTTAACGTGGTGCAGCGCGTCGGCGGTGACGCAGCAGCAGCGCCGGAGGCGGAGCCCTTCACCCGAGGGTGGACTATGGGCATCGCAGCACCGGCGCCGGCGCCCATCGTCGTGCAAGAGTCTCCGCAGAGCGCGTAATGATAGCATCCCGCGGCGGCGGTGGGGACTAGCACCGCATCCTTTGGGCAAATATCGCTGCAAGTGCTCGACCCCTTGGAGCACGCGGGATCCCCCATACACACAGTCTCGCGCAGGATACATGAGGCTGTGCCGACGCCGGTGCGCCCCGCCATGGTGCCAACCGACCCGCGCTCGTCGACTACCATCCCAACACGGTCATTGGCGACCGGCACCGAAGCACCGTCATTCGCCGAGTTTGTCGGCCGCACGTCGACGGCTAAGTCTATGGTTAAGCAAGCGGCCGCGATGGGCATCGACGTCCCGAGCGACGTTAGGAAAATATCAAAAGAGTTTATAGCAAGCTACATCGACGAGCAGCTTAGCAAGTAAGAAAAAACCTGTAAGTATAAACAAAACAACACACCCTCGCTATAATCTTCGCGCGCTTCCTCGGCGAGAAGATTCACAAGTTCCGGTCGATCGGTGAGAAGGTGGCGCACGGCGTGCGCAGCGTGGGCAACAAGGTGGGGGGATGGTTGCTCGGCGCAGCGGCGCCCGTCGCGGCGTTCAACCCCGCCCTAGGTGCATGCGTCGCGTCCGCCGGCGCATTGGCGACGGGCATAGCCGGCATTGCAGGCGGCGTCGAGGGCGTGCTGACCACCAGGCGGGTGGACGCCTCCGCCGTCAAGGGCCACGCGGACGTTGTGTGAGCTGCATACGGGCAGATGCGGGGGCAGCTACGCTCGCAGATAGAGAGAGGGGGCTGATCTTTTTTTTCTGAGACGATACTAAAACCCACTATGCAATCGGCGACCGCGCGCTCGTCGCTGTCCGACGCCTTCGTCTACGGCAACAAGCCCCGCCCGGCTCCGGCGACGAAGAGCCCCGTGCTTATCTACCCAGAGCACGGCGGGTCGAGTGGCTTCGCGCCGGGCAACACCATCAGGCTAGTTGTCCCTACCGGCAACCGCAGGGAGTACCTGAACACCCGGCAGTCGTACATCAAGTTCCGGCTCAACAACCTCGCCACCGACGTCAACGACGCCTTTGCGATGGACAGCACCGCGCACGGGCTGTTCCGCTGCCTCGCGCCGTCCGGCAGCGGGTCGATGTCCACGAGCTTCAGCTGCCCCTTCCGCTCGCTGAAGACGCTCCTATTGAAATTGAAATTGAAATTGTTTACAACATGTACCGTATGCGCCGGTTTTTCACCGAAAGCCGGATGCGTCGGTTGTTGTCTCTGGGCCCTCCCAACTATGCCATACATGGAACTTACAAGTCAGGGCTAGACCGTTAACCACCAAAATCCAACCTCTATGATGGGGGTCGGGGGTTTTCCTCCCCCCCGGGGAGGTGTGCAAGAAGAGGCGAGGGCTGCGTGCATTTAGGGTCGTGCGAAGGGGCAATGTGCGGAGGCGCAGCGGGAGGTCGTGCGGGACTTGATGCGGTATATGAGTAGGAGGTGATGCAGCCATTGGACTGTATGCGTGTGGAGTTGTGCAAGGATGCGAGACGTGTCGAGGCGTGCTTTGGAGACGAGTTTATCAGGAGGGTCGGTGCGGGCGGTGAGTAGGGAGGTGAGACTCGTGATGGTGGAGGAGTGCGGTGTACATGTGCGGCTCATGACGATGGGAAGTATGTCAACCATTGTGCCTGGCCAGTGGTTGCGGATGGCGTTTGCAAGGGGTGTGTATTTGGCACGTATGAGGTGAGCTGTGTGGGAGAGGTTGTTGTCCGTTCAGTACTTCCATTCCCCTATCTGAATTTTTTTTATGGATGCGTAACGGCGGCGACCGTTAGTGTGGACAACAAACCGAGGTTCGAGGAGGCGGATAAAGTCGGGTTTGTGTGCGGGGGGTCGTAGCGCGGGGGGGAGGATATCAGGTGGGAGGATGGCGGGACACGAGGTTAGGGAGTCGGGTGAGAGACCTTCGTCAGCATCAACAAGGCGGGTGGGCATGTGGGTAGGGTGGGGTGGGTGACAGTCAAGCGGAGTGTGGGCAGGAAAGGGGGAAGCAAAGGATCTTATGGGTTTGTTACCGAAGTCTGCGGTGATGGTTTCCCAGCGTCCTCCGTTGTGGCGCTCCAATAGGGAGAGTAGGAGTTGCAGCGCGCTGTTGTGTCTGTCATGTCTTAGGCCAGACATGGTGGGGCAGTTACCGGCCATGTGGCCGTTGCTAGTGAATTGGCCACATAGGAGGCAGCGCAGGGTGGGGTTATGAGTGAGTAGGCGGGTGTTGTGAACTCCCCACATGAATTCTTGTTTGTGTGTGAAATGGATATTTGTGAGGGTTGAGTGTTTTTTGTGGTAAGAGAAGTCGGCGCCGTCCTTCGCGGCGCGGGCGAGGAGGGCTCCGTGTTTGGTTGTTTGCGAGAGAGGTGTGTGTGTGTGTTTGGTGCTGTAGGTGTGTGCGTCAGCTTTGAGGTTGGTGTATCTGTAGGGTATGGGGTCTCCTAGGGTTTGTGGAATGAGAATGTATGGCCAGGTCCAGTGGCCTATCGTGACCTCTGAACCTGTGGTGTATGTAGTGTCGGGTGGGTAACCATCCGCGACTAGGTTGGCGAGGGTGTCTGCGAGGTCGTTACCTAGGGAGTGGTTGTGGGCTTTGATTTTGCCGAGGTGTGTACGGATGCCTGCGTCGCAGCGGTTTTTAAGGGTGTGTGTGATGGATAAGAGGGTGTCGCGGTGAATGTTGTGTCTCTAAGCGGAAGGGCAGTTTAAGTATTCTTGTATGTGGCGGAGGGAGCACGCACTGTCTGTGAGGAGGTGGGTGCGGCCAAGTTGGAGGCCTATATCTATGCCCGCTAATTCAGCGCGATTTATTGTGTGTGAGGGAGGGGTAGAGGTCACCATGATTTTGATTTTGGTGTCCGACGCGGGGTGGGTAGCTGCTGGTCCGAGGGGGGACGAGCTTCCTTTTTTCGAGCCGTCTGTGTATACAAAGTCCTGCCAGTTCCAAGCAAGAGTACCGCTGGTTGGGGGGTATGTTAGATGCACGCGTTCCGGGAGGGGGTACGTGAGAGGGTGAGTTGGGTTTCGGGGGAGGTGGTATATACCTACTGAGTAGGGTGAGTAGGTGTCAAAGAGGTGTGGAGGTGGGGGGGTGATGATGGGGTTGGGGAGGTGAGTGTCGTAGATAGATTCGAGAGTGTTGTGAAGTGCGGTCACGGCTGTGGGTGATGGGGGGGTGGAGAGTGCGAGGGGGTTGGCGACGAGGTATATGTCGACCATCCATCGTGTGCCGAATGGGATAGGGGTGGGGTTGCCAGTGTGTTGGTCAGGGGGTAGGAAGGTGTTTGCGTCATTGGGGAGGGTGTAAAGGTGGTGGGTGTATGGGGAGTTGATGTATTTGGAGTGGCGGTAGGGTGTGTGTTTCCATCGGGGGAGGATGAGGATGGTTGCGCTGGGTGTGTGAGGGGCTGTGAGGTGTGCGATGGTGATTGCGTGTTCCATGGCTCGTCGCATGCATTCGTGGTCGTATTCGGGGTTGGCGATGTTGGTGCCTTGCCATGTGTGTGGGGCATTGCTGCCGCTAGATGAGAAGACTATATCTTCGGGGTAGAGGGAGTGGTAGGTGTGGGAGTGAAGGGATTTATTGAGGGGGTCGGAGTAGAGTTGTGTTTGTATGTGGAATGTGTGGCGGAGAGCTGTGAGTAGGTCTTCTCTAGTGGCCCATCTATTACGGGTGGCGGTGGCGGGTTTGGGTGAGTGGATTTCTGAGCGGGAGCCTAGGCGGGTGTGGAGGTGGTAGACCTCCTCTTCGAACGTATGCTGCGTGAGGTCGGGGCGGAAGAGTTGAAAGAGGTGGCGGACGCGGGGGCCGTTAAGGGTGATGACCGTGCGGCCGTCGGGAGTGCAAAGTACGGTGGTGTCGTGGAGTGATGGGTGTGCGTGGATGGCGAATTTGCCGGTAGGTAGCATGTCGAGGTTGGGGTTAATGGGGTCATGGTTGAATGTGATTAGGGGGTGTGACCAGGGAGGGGGTCCGGTTTCTGGCAGAATGGGTGTGGTAGAGGGGACAAAGCCGGAGTTAAATGCGGTGAGGGCGGTGGGGCCGGAGGGAGTCTCACTGATGGTGTCGTGTAGTTGTAGGCATGGGGCCCACTGGATTTCGTGGAGGCGGGTAAGGTCGTGTTGTTGGCCGCGAGCACACCACTCGCACTGCCATGTGGCGGGTCCCTTAGCTGGGCGGCATTGGGAATGTATGGCGAAGTGCGGGCATGTGCAGCATGTGGAGGTGGGTTCTTTGTGCACTGGGTCATGACAGATGGAGCAAGCGGTGGGGGAGGGGGTGGGGAGGCATACCGATGTGGGGGAGGAGGAGATGAGGCGGAAGCCGTTGTCGAGTTGTAACTGAATGTCCCATTCCGTGAAGTGTTCCGGGGCCCATTCAACCATGTACTGCGTTTGGCCGTATTTTGTGTCCTTGTGTTTGGAGATGATACGCGTTACGTCGCAGGGGGGGTAGTGGTGGTCCGAGGGGGTAAGGTATTCTGTGTCTAAGTGTGTGGTGGGTGCGGTGGGGGTGGGGTGAGTGGTGCGGGAAGTGTAGATGCCGGATGAGAGGGTGGGGGGTGAGCGAGGGAGGTGTGGGGAGAGGAGGGGAATCCATGAGGGGTGTATAGTGGTGGGGGGGGATGCTTGTTTGGTAGTGAGGCATGTGAGGGGGAGGCGGTTGTGGATAGTATCGAGGGGTTCGGTGAGGAATGCGGCGAGGAGGCGGATAGGTACTGAGAGTGGGGTGGTGGACCTCGTGAGTGTGGTGATGGATTTGCATGATTTGAGGATGAAGAAGGATGAGGTGGCTCTAAGGAGGACTTGTGGCCACGTGGTGATGTTATTTTTCCAGAGGGGGGTCAGGCGGGGGAGGAGGGAGGCGTGTGTTTTGCGGGAAGAGAAATCGCAGTAGGCTTGCTTATATGTGTGAGTGTCGGTGATGTGTGTGGCTTTGTCCCGGAGTGAGGCGAGGAGGGCGTTGTCTTGAGTGTTGAAGTGGGCGCGGATTGTGGAGGCGATAGGGTTGGTGAGGGAGAGTGGAGGGATGTTGTGGAATAGGGTGCCCGCATCGCGGTGAGCTCTTACTAAGCACTTGAGTGTGGTTGGGGTGTAACATGTTGACATGATGGATTCCGAGGGCCAGTGGGAGTACGTGGTGGATAAGGTGCGGATGTGTGCTCGGGCCATGTGGCCTCTATAGCCTGAGTTGTTCATGATTTTATGTAGGTGGCAAACTGTGAGTTGTGCGGCGTGGGCTTGGAGGAAGGGGAGGCCGTATCCTAGGTCTGAGGTTGGGCGGTGAAGGGCAGTGCGGGGGAGGTTACGTACCGAGGAGACGGCGGAGCGGAGTGCGCGGCAGATTTGTCCTTCTAGAGTGTCGAGTTGGGAGTCGGTGGAGAGGCCGAGCTGGAGGGTGAAATGCTTTCCGATGAGGAGTCCACGGATGACCCTGATTCTGCGGGATTGTGTTAGTTGGGAGGTGGAAAGGGTGGTGATGAGGGATGCAGTGGTATGTTTTAGTTTGTGCCAGTGTTTGGTGAAGTTGAGGGAGGTGTTCAGTTCTACCACTAGGACTCGGTATGTGTCCTTGGGGCCGATGGAGGGAATGGGGGCCGGGGTGGAGTTGAGGGTGATGAACTGGGTTTGCAGGCGGGATGCGAGAAGGG
This sequence comes from Tetraselmis chui, assembly GCA_026401115.1. Lineage (NCBI taxonomy): Eukaryota > Viridiplantae > Chlorophyta > Chlorodendrophyceae > Chlorodendrales > Chlorodendraceae > Tetraselmis > Tetraselmis chui. Next base: position 67,099 of record JAPMLY010001122.1, on the reverse strand, counting down.
TAGTGTTGGCAAGGGTGAGGGCGTTGCCTGTGCGCCAGAGGGCGCCGGTGATGCAGCATTTGCGGATGTTGACGGTCATGCCCGTGTAGGCGCTGAAGAGGGAGAGTTTCCAGAGCTGGGTGGTCATGTTGGGGGTCGAGCCCGTGGCGAGGCTGAGGTCGTCAGCGAAGCCGTGTCCTGGGTATGTGGCTGTGGGTTCTGTGGGGTCGATGTTAGTGGCGGGGGGGGCTGGGCGGTAGCCCCGGCTTCCCACCGTGAGCAAGCGGAGGAAGGGTTCGAGGAAGAGGGTGAAGAGGAAGGGGGAGAGGGTGTCACCTTGGAGGGTTCCGCGATTTATGTCGATAGAAGGGGTGGGGCCATGTGGCGTAATATAATCTGTAGTGGAGACCCCGTAGAGGTGTTCGCAGGTGTCGACAAAGGTGGGGGGCATACAGAGTTGACGCATGTGTTTGAACATGATGCGGTGGTCCGCGGCGTTGAAGGCGCCTTTGAAATCCGCGTACATGACGTAGATGTCTTTTTTGTGGAGTTTCGCGTCCTCCATCGTCATAATGAGGGAGGAGAGGGCGTCGTGGATGCTACGGTGTTGACGGAAACCGTCATGCTGGTCGCTGAGAATGCCGTGGGTTTCGGCGTGTTTCGAGCCTGCATCTTTGATTAGTGTTGTCCATAGTTTAAGGAGGTTATTCATGAGGGCGATAGGGCGGTAGTTGTCGAGGAGGGAGGGGTCGCTTTTTTTATGTAGGAGGCATGTTGTGCTATGGCACCAATCAGGAGGGGTGTAGGATTTGTGGGCGAGGAGGGAGAGGAGAGAGAAGAGGGCTGAGCGTGTCGCCGGTGGTAGGAATTTGATGATTTCATTGGGGATACCGTCGGGGCCGGGGGCTTTACCGTAAGGCTAGGGATCAGCCATCGATGCATCGTCGATAGTATCATCATCACCATGTGATAGTGCCATCGATGTGATAGGTTGCGACATCGACATCGACACGATGGCAGTAGTGCTCGCATCAATGCCATCAATTATCAAAACAATTGCAAAATATTGATTATTTAAGCACGATGTATCGATATATCGTCCCAAATATCGATTCATCGGCGATAATATCGGCTTAAATTGCCATCGATGTCCGCATCTCAAACTATCAACGCCATCAAGATCGACAATCCAAAATATCAATACCATCAACATCGACGTTGCAAAATATCATTACCATCAACATCGACAAATTTCACTTGATCCCTAGCCTTACTTTGCCGGTGCCTAGGGAGTTAAGGGCTTCATCGAAAGTGTCACGGGTAATCATGTCGGCAAGGGTGAGAGAGGGGTCACCGCGGGGTTCGATGGTAAAGTTGTCGGGGTTGTCTAGGAGTTTCCACGGGGGGGTGGGCAGTTCGTGCGGGGTGGCGCGGTCGAGTTCGGTGGCGAAGTGAGAGTGTACCGCGTCAATGACTTCGGAGGGAGAGGATGCGGTAGTTTTATCGGGTCTAGTAATGCGGTGGAGGGTGGAGGCGGCGCCGGCGGGGGGTAGGAGGCCGCTTTTAATTTTCAATCGGCGGTGGGAGAGTTTGGGGCAGGTGTCGTAGGCTGTATTGGCTCGAGTTTTTATTTTCTTTAGCTTATCTGTGGTGGTGGCGTGAAGGAGATGGCGTATGCGTGCTTGGCACTGTTGTTTGATGGCGACAGGGGAGAGATGTTCGGTTTTGTTTATGAGGGCATGGGCGAAAGGGAGGGGGCCGTTGTTCTTGCTGCATTTGCGAAGTTTGAGTATGTGAGTGCGGGTTTTCTTCGTAAGCTAAGTAGGGTCAAGGGATGCTTGGGGTGGGCGGGGTTTTTTGGCGGGGAGGAGGGGCCAAACTGTGGCTGCGTGGTTCATATGTTGTGAGAGGAGTGTAGTGAATTGTGAGGCTAGTAGGGTGTCGAGGGTGTCGGGGGAGGCCGAGGTGTGTGAGGTGTTGAGAATTTCTGCGTGGAGGGCGGCCGTTTGGTTGATGAGGTCATGGGTGCTTGCTTGGTACGCTCTTATGTGGTCGGGTGTGAGAGGAAGTCGAAAGTTGAGTTTTGCGCGTCGTTTGATGTGTGTGGGGGTGGGTATGGGGAGGGGGGGATGTGCCATGAGGGAGAAAGGGGCGGGGATGACGAGGTGGATTACAGAGTGGTCAGTAAAGTGGGAGGGGGAGGGGAATATCGAGCAAGAGGACGGTGGGAGGGAGGGAGGTGAAGGGGGCGTGGTGAGCCAGTGGTCAAGGCAGCCTCCGCTGCGGGGAAAGGTAGGGGTGGGGTTGTGGAGGGGTTGGAGGTGGGATTTGAGTAGGGAGGTGAGGGCAGGGTGTCATGTACCTGTGGTGGTGGTCGATTGGAAGTCCCCTCCCCAAAGGGTGCGGTGTTGCGGGTGGTCGTCGGCTAGGCGGAGGCCCCATGCTGCAACTTCGGCATATAGGCGGGTCATTTGGGGGGTGTAGAGTTGGGGCATGTACGTACCTATAAGGAGGTAAGGGGTGCCTGAGTGGGGAACGACTTTTAGTCCGGCGATATGGGGGATGAGGTGGGGGGGCGGGGTTAGGACAGTGGCAGACTGGAATGAGGCTCTGCGGACCGCGAAGAGAACGCATGCGTTGGGTAGGGCCACGGTGAGTAGCATAGTCGGGAGCTTTTGAAGTGGTATTGGGGGAGGGCTATGCGCCAGCGGGACTTGTGGGTGTCGTGGTAGGTTTCGGTGAAGATTAAGACGTCCGGTCGGTGGGAGGTGGAGAGGTGTTCAACATCCATAATGGAGGTGTGTAGGCCGCGGGTGTTGAGGGTGATGAAGTGTAGTGGTTGGGATGTGTGGTGTGGGAGGATGGGGGAGGGAAGGGAGGGGGTGGTGCGGGGGGGGTCATCGGGGGGGTGTTCGACGGGTGGAGGTTGGAAGGGAGGGGAGAGGAGAGGAGGGGAGGGGGGGAGAGGGTGTGGAGGGGGGGGAGCTGAGGGGGGGAGGGAAGTGTGGGGGGTGGAGGGCGTCGAGAAGGTGGGGGCGTCCCTGTGGGACGGGGGCGGAGGGGGGTGGTGTAGGACTCCGACATGAGGGTGAGCGTAGGACTCCGACAGGAGAGGGGGGGGGGAGGAGTTCCAGGCGGAGAGGAGGGTGAGAGAGCGGGGGAGGAGGTTGGGCGGAGGGGGGTGGTGTAGGGAGTCAACCCGTGTGGCTGAGGTGTGAGTGAGGTGTAGGAGGCCGAAGTGAGAGTGTTGCCAAGTGAGGACCAGGAGGGAGTGGTTAGGCGTCCCCGGACGGGGGGGGTGCCGCGGTTGGCTAGGTTAGTCCATTGGCTAGGGTATTGGGAGTTGTGGTGGTGATTATCGACTTCGTTGTTAATGATATCAGTGTACGTGGCGGAGGGAGTGGAGTGGAGTTTAGTTATTGTGGTAGCGAGGCAGGATAGGTTGGAGAGGTCCTGATAGTTCCCCCATTGGGAGGAGAGGACAGCGGAGATATCGAGGCAGCCGATGGGGGTGGGGAGGCCGTATTCAAGGTTGAGGTCGAATAAGTAGTTATGCAATGCTAAGCTGCAGGTGCGGGAGTTAAAGCGGGACAGGAGAGTGAAGCGAGTCACGGTGTTTACAGTGTGTCTGCGGATGTCGGGTTGGGGGGTGGGGAGGGAGGTGTGGGGTCTAACCTCGGGTTCGTCCTTAGGGGGACTAATGATGACAATCGGCCGTGTCGGCCGGGGGTGACATGTGGGGGTTGCTGGGACTTGGGGAGGCGGTGGTGGCCGGTGGGGTGACATTGGTCTCCTCTAAGTCTTCCTCCAGAAGGTCGTCAGAGTCGCCGAGGTCGAGTTCTTCTTCTCCAAGGGAGTAGGGTGGAAGGGTAAGGTGGGCGGGGTCAGCGGGGGGGAGGGGGGTTTCCGAGACCGGGGGGGTATGGGGTTAGGGTTGTGGGGGGGGGGGGGGGGGGTAGTGACGTCGTGGTGGTGTGTGAGGGAGGGGCGCGGGGTGGCACGGGGTGGGGGGGATGGGGTGGGTTGCTTGCGGGAGGGGCGGGAGTGCTTGGTAACGCCCGCAGGGGGCGCGGGTTTGAGCGAGGGGTCCGTGGGGGGGCGAGGGTGGGGAGGGGAGTCCGCTTGTGTGGGTGGTGCGGAGGAGGGGGGGTGGGGTGTAGGGGATGAGCAAGAGGGGGGGTGAGGGTAGGAATGGGGTTTGGGGGAGCGGGGAATAGGGGAGGGGGTTGCGTGTGGGGGTGGGGGGGGGTGGTGAGGAGGATGAGTCCATGGGTTCGGAAGAGTCTTTTGTGAGGATGGGGAGGGGGGAAGGGGTAGCAGTGGGTGGGGGGCTGTGGGGGGAGCTGAGGGGTTGGGGGAGGGGTGGATGTGGAAGGAGGAGGTGGAGGCGGGGTGGGAGACAGTGGGTTGGTGGAGGGGCCATGTGATGGGGGAAGTGTGGGCCGGGGTGGTGGAAGAAAGTTGGATGTCGGGGAGGGAGGAGAGGTCGAGGGGGAGGTCGTCGTCCTCCAGCATGTGGAAGTCGGAGGGCTCCAGGTGCCACTGGCTGGGGACGTGGTTGTCCGTGAGGTGGCGGGACCATTGGAGAAGGAGGGCGGGGGGGTTGCGTTGGAGGGTGTTTCTTTTTGTGATTGTGAGGGGAGGCGGAGAGGGGGTGGTGGTGAAGATAGGGTCCGTGAGACGGGCCTTACCAAAGGTGGAGTAGTGGTGGGGGGTGATGTTGAGGGTGCAGGTGGATTGAATGCGTGCGCCTTTGTGGGTGTATGTGTGGGTGAGGGGAATGGTGACGGTGCCGTTAGTGGAGATGAGGATGCAATACATTTCGGTGCTGAGGGATATTTGTATGCTGGTGGTGATGGTGGGGGAGGTGGAGGGGTGTGAGCGAGAGTATGAGCCATCGGGGAACTTTTTCAGGGTTGTGTAGTGATAGAAGCTGAGGGGGTGTTGGGAGGGGGGGGTGGACGTTGGCCAGTGATACCGGAGAACAAGGGGGAGCGGATTTTCACCCTTCGCCCTGAAACTTTTGGAGCTGAGGCATCACGTAGAAAGCGAATTTTCTGCTGACTTAGTTTATTCAGGAGCGAAGGGGAGGAGGTCGCAGAGGGGGGCACTGGACCGGCCGAACTGAATTCACGCTGGCGTGAAGCCAGTTGGTACAGGAGGTCTACCGCTATACATGAGGTGGGAATAACCAGGCGAATTTCTTGAAAGCCCGTACGGAGCTCGACGGGTAGGGGTGTGGTATCGTCGCACTTCGGGGCGGTGGGGTGGTGTGTGCGAGAGTTGTTCGCGGACCATCGCGTGTGGTGGGCGAGTTCCCGTCCGATTATATTTTTAATGCGGATGGGGAGATCAGTGAGGTCGTTGAGGCATTCGAGGAGCCAGCGACGGGCCACCGAGCATGCCAACGTGATCGGGTCGGGGTGGGTCGGATCCGGCAAGAAGACGCCGTGGATCCATAATCGAGCAAGGTGGGAGGGGGTGGTGGAGTACTGACATGTAAGGAGGAGCGAGTCGACCATACGGGTGGAGAAGTCGTCGGCCTGTCCGAGGGCCACGGTTGACCGTGAGGGAGACATGACCAAGGGGGTCTGGAGTCCACGACGGAGAGGGAGGGGGTCCAGAGGTATGCCCAAGATATGTTGGGGGTGGGTGAGTTGGGGGGCAGTGAGAAACGGGGTCAGCGGGTGTCCCGCGAGTTTGTTCCTGGGTTGGTAGAGGTCCGTGAAGCGGCCATGCGGCGGGGGATCCATCAGAAGCGCCTGCCTGTAGGTGGGGGGGGGGGGGGGGTAGGGGTCGAAGACATGGCGATCGAGCAAGATTCCGAGTGGTGGAGATAAGTAGAGGAGGTGAGTGTGGCTTTTCGAGTTGGTGTTTGAGAGTAGTGCGCGTGTTGGCTGCACGCGACCAGGCCCCATGGGACCTGGGTTTGGTGGATGTTGGCGGCGGACATGGACGTCCGGACGCTCGGAGGGGCGCGATGTGGCGCGCCGCCTACCGGGGAAGAGGCTTTTTGTAAGCGATGTGTTTCTTTGGTGTGTCGCTGTACTTTGATGGGTACATGTGTGGTATTTGAAGTGAATGGCGCGATAGCTGTCGGGGGGATGAAAGTCAAATCCATGGAAGCCGCGCCTTTGAGTGTGTACCGTCTGGTGTCGCTACGGATCCACTGACCATTTTGAGCTAGGCTCGGGTGGGGTGAGGTGAATGGTACACGTTGTTCAGCGGCCATGTCCACCAGTCTTGCGCTCGATGGGAGGCCAGGCCCAGAGCGAAGACGATCGGCGTTGCTCATTCGAGCTACCGACCCATCCCCGTCATGTGGTTAAGTAGTACTTTAGTAGTACTTTGGATCTTTTTATTGTCTTTAGTGACGGTAGGATACGTTATTAGGAGACGCTCCTAGCGATCTTCCGCAAAAACGAGGCCGACTACGACTTGGCGCGCTACGTGTCGCAGAGAGCCAACCCGATCGGCGACACGGGCCGCTTCCAGTTCTCCGTCAACGGGGTGCTCACCCCCAGCATAGAGGTGAGCTCGAACGCGGAGGCGTACGCCGAGCTCCAGAAGGCCTTCCACGCCTTCGGCGCCGTCGACTCCCACGGCCTCATAAACCACGCGAGCAGGACGCAAGCGACGGGCATGTACCTCATTGCGTTGGACCTCGAATCGCACAGCCACAAGAGCGCGCTCTCGCAGAACGGATTGGACGTGAGCACCTCCGTCTCGCACCTCAGGGCGACCTTCAACAAGCAGCTCACCACGAGCATGACGGTCTATTGAACCATGCAAACACAGTTAGTGTGGAAGATAACGTACGCAAACGTAGTTACAGTCACAGTCCCGCAAACGGAACATTTACGGCGACAACCAACCTACAGGTGTGGTGTCAGGACAACAGAAGTGAGAGAGTTGTAGCCTAGCGACAGCTCTGTACCGAGTCAAACAGTTTATCGGTATGTCCGATCTAGACATGTACTAATCATATCTAGAGTAGCTTACAGTAGCTATCTGCAACTAACACGTATACGGTATTACTTACAACTGTTGAAAGATCCCCATGGTGGGCACGATAATGGACACATCCGTACGTTGTACTCCGGGGGAGTCTTGGCCCTACTATCTTGCCAATAGTGGATGTACTGCGGGAGCCCGTTGCTCGGGCTGTAAGGGGGTATATATATGAGATATATCCCCAATGGGTACCGACTTTTCGGCGCGGTACTTGGTTACGGCGTTCGACTCCGGACACGGAGGTGCCGGGTTCGATTCCCGGTGATGGCATTTCCGTGTAACCCTTCCACAGGTTATGGGCCCTCCGCGTATGACGCGGGTTTGTAGGGCTTTACCGGAGTTGATCGGATGGTGTCCATTAGGGGGAGTGCTGTAAGATCCCCATGGTGGGCACGATAATGGACACATCCGTACGTTGTACTCCGGGGGAGTCTTGGCCCTACTATCTTGCCAATAGTGGATGTACTGCGGGAGCCCGTTGCTCGGGCAGTACGGGGGTATATATATGAGATATATCCCCAATGGGTACCGACTTTTCGGCGCGGTACTTGGTTACGGCGTTCGACTCCGGACACGGAGTGCCGGGTTCGATTCCCGGTGATGGCATTTCCGAGTAACCCTTCCACAACAACACGCCCCATGAAGGTAGCTACGGGATGAAGCGTTGCATTGGGTCTTGTCCTCCAAAAGTCGCACTTCGGTGTCTTGCTAGTGCAGGTCCCGGGAGGTGTTTGGTGAGCATGTCAGCCACCATCTGGTCAGTGGGGAGGTACTTCAACTTGATGGTTCCCTGTTCCACGTGGTCTTTGAGGAAGTGCCACTTCAGACCGATGTGCTTAGTCTTCTCGCTGACCAAGGCATTCTGGGAGTATGCAATGGCGCTTTGGTTGTCCTCCCAGATAGTGGTGGTTTCGGTGATGGGGGAGTTGAAGATTTCCCCCAAGAGTTGTCGGAGGTGGAGTCCCTCCTTGGTGGCGTCGGCCGCAAAGTAGTACTCGGCTTCACACGTGGATTGAGCCACACAAGTCTGTTGTTTGGACTTGTAACTGACTGGCCCGCGTCCGAGGGTGAAGAGATAGCCGGAGCGAGACTTGCGGGTGCTGCTGTCGTTGGCCCAATCAGCGTCGGCAAGGCATGTGAGTTGGAGGCTGTGGTCCAGGCCCCCCCCCAACGTCAGGCGCATGTCGATGGTGCCATGGAGGTAGCGGAGGACCTTTTTCAGAGCCTGCAAGTGTGCCTCGGTGGGCGAGGCTTGGGCAGAGCCGAGGATGCTCAACGCCGTGGACACATCGGGGCGTGTACAAACGGCGGCGTACATGAGGCAGCCCTGGAGGCTAGGGTAGACGTCCTTGGCCACTCCAGTGAGAGAGGGCGAGTTCAAGTGTGCAAGGCCGGCGAGGAAGCCCGGGTCCATCGGAAGGGACGACGGCTTAGAGTCGGACATGCCGTACTTGGCGAGGATGTCGCGCAGGTACTTGGATTGGTCCAGCGAGATTGTGCGCGTGGAGCGATCGCGGGTAATGTGCATGCCGAGGAGATGGGAGAGATCGCCTAGGTCCTTGATCTTGAACCGTGCTCCGAGTTGGGCTTTGAACGATGCGAGCCATGTGGCATCATTGCAGGCCGCGGGAATGTCATCGACGTACAGGGCGATCATGGCGGGGGGGAGGTCCACAAGGTCCCACGTGCCGTTGCTGATGAGGGAGGAATACTCCTGTTGCATAGCGGCTTGCCATTGGGGGGCTTGGGCGCTGTCCAGTGCAGCCCGGTAGGATTTTGGTTCCACACACTCTCGGGCGGAGAGGAGGGCGATGGCAGTAGGGGACGTGCCGGCAGGTGTGTGTGGGGGACCAGTGACAAGGTCGGGGACGTGAGGGTGCTCAAAGATGTCCTCTTGAGCTTGGCCTTGTTCAGGATCACAACACGCCGTTACGAGGGTTGGTGGGTAGTCGGACAAGTGGGCAACCATATCGCCGTAGCGAATGGGGTGGGAGCGGAGCCGAGCATGGCGAGAGGCTGCCGGGGGGGGTAGGGGTGTGGGTAATGTGAGGTCAATGGGGTGGGACATGGGTGAGTCTGCGGGTACGTCGTCCGAAGAGTCGGTGATGGTCGAGTCGACGGAGGGTTGAGTGTCGAAGCCTGGGGTGTCTTCCTGAAAGACAACATGTACGGAGGTGGTGATACGACGCGTTTCCGGATTGTAGACACGATACCCGGGTGCGTCAGGGGGATAGCCCACCATGACGCCGCGAAATGCTTTTTCACTGAGTTTCCGACGTTGTTTGTCGGGGACCTTGGCGAAAACGGCGCAGCCGAAGACGCGGAACTTGGAGGCGTTGGGCACCGACGACGTAAGGAGTGTGAGGGGGACGCCCCCATTAGGTCCGACCGAGCGACTGTACGTGCGGTTGCGAAGGTACACAACAGTGCTGACAGCACACGACCACATGGAGTTGGGAACGGCCATGTTGTGGAGCATCGCCGATGCATTGTCCCGGATAGTGCGCCAGGGACGTTCGGCCTTGCCGAGCATGTGGTGGGCGTATGGGGCAGAGAACTGCACCCCGACGCCGAGGTGTGCGCACATTCGGCGAGTGACAGCAGCTTCAAACACAGAGTCTGAGTCAAACTTGAGGACCGGTGCGAACGCGCCCGTCTGGGAGTGATGGCGGGCATGCATGTGTTTGATGTCCAAGAGGATGGTTTCCAATTCCGAACATGCGTCGTCTTTAGACTTAAGGAACCGCACCCACATGTAGTTGGTGTGGTGGTCGATGACGAGCAAGCAGTAACGGAGGCCATGTGGGGAGGGGACATTGACCGGGCCCCAGAGGTCTGCGGACAGGTTGAGGAGGGGGTGGGATGGCTTCGCGCAAGCGGCTGTGTTGCGTGGTGCAGATGTGGCTTTGTGAAGTAAGCAAGAGTCGCAAGAAACTTTGGTTACAGCGCTAGTCAACACATGGCTAGTCGGGACACCGTGAGTATGCTGGGCCTGAAGGCTTTGCATGTTGAGGTGGCCATATCGACGGTGCCATAGGACGGGATCACACTGGGCAGTAAGGGCAACCTGAGGGGAGGGGTCAAGTGCCGCCGGTGCGGATGGGCTTGAAGGGAGTTTGGCTGGTGGGGAAGGAGGTAGAGACCGTTTCCGGACGGTTCTAGCACACCCATGCCTGTGGGTACCAAAAGCAAACCAGTGTCAGAGTTGGAGGGGAATATGAATTCACATCCGCTGTGAGTTTGCATCCAGCTGACACTAAGTAGTCTGCCGATACGCTGTGCGGAGCGAGATGATAGGTCAGGGGTGTAGAGTGCATGGACAGTGCGGTGAATGAGTTGGCCAGAGGCAAGTCTGACAGAAATCCGCACTGAGCCACTGCCCTTAACGTCAACGCCGACACCGCCCACGCGAGAGGGAGCGGAGGGGGGCGTGAATTTCACGAAGTCATCTCGGAACGCAGTGAGGTTAATCGAGCATGCGGAATCAACGACCCAAAACTTTGACCGGTTACGACCCGGGGCGAGGGAAGAGGAGAATGCCACAGAGCTGAATGGGACACTCACCTCGTCGTCATCGTAGTCATCAGCGCAGTCCTCGAGGGTGGGTAGGCAGTCGGTGTCATCGGCGGGGGCGTCGTCGGCAGGGACGTCGCTTAGCAGCGCAGCGTGAGCAGAGGGGGTGCCGTCGGCGGCGCCGTACTTCTGGACTGTCAGCCTACGCTTGGCGAGATTCCACTTAAGGATAGCGTCATCCGTGGCAGTGCAGGCTGACATGAGATGGTTGAGGCTGCCACAAACGCCACACTTGTTGGGTCGATGGCCGCGAGGGTTACGGTGTGGTGGGCCTCGACCGCTGTGCGAGCCGCGGCCCGCAGCGACGAACGCGGAGATGGGAGGGGGTGATATGGCTAGAGCGGGTGTGTCCGGAGCAGGGTCGTCGTCCATGTTGTTTGCAAGGTGGAGAATGCTGGCCATCACTTCATCAAGCGACATGATGTAGTCCGTGTCAAAGGCGTTGATGACGCATTGCTTCGCTTGACCGTGTGGGCCGCTGCTGGAGATACCGCGCAGCATGAGGAGACCGAGGTGGTGGGGGTGGATGGCAACGGAGCCATCAACCAATTGGCATGTGTCGTTGTAGTCGTCAAAGGTCTGGCGCATGTAGTGAACATAGTCACTGAGTGACTGACCAGAGCGCTGTCTGACCGTCTGGTTGTCCATGAGGGACAAGGAGCGAGCAAAAGACCGACAATCGAGGCGTTCACAAAGGATGTCCCACGCGGCAGCGGCGCAGTCAGGGCGTGCTGGAGAAACGCATTTCATCGCTTGGTCAGCGCGCTTATTCGCGCTGGCTGCATGGAGAAGCAGCGTGTAGGCGTAGTGTTGCGCTTGTTCGTCGAGCCAGACGCCGGAGTCGCGGATGGCCAGATGTGGAATGAGGTATGCGGCCTTGATGGAGAGGAAATTAAGGAAGGTCCTCTTCCATTGCTTAAAGTCCGTGGTCGGGCACATGACGGGGACCGACATCTTCATGGACCGGTTGAGGGCGTCCTTGTCGAAGCCGGGGGCTTCGTGTGCCGCCCGGTTGATGACCACCGGGTCAATAGTGGGGCGACGACGACCACGGGTGGCGGGGTCGCCATGTTGGACTGGGGGAGAGTGCCGGCCATGAAAGGGAGGAGGTGGGCCACCGGGAAAGGGAGAGCGGCCGGCCATGGGACGCGGCGGGCCGTACGAGTGCGGGTGGTCACGGTAGGGGGGGACGAGGTGAGAGGGCGCCTCCGGGATATGAGGCCCGGGGTGTTGAAGGGAATATCCGGCGGGGGTGAAGAGGGGAGGTGGTGGGAGGTGACCAACCCGGATGGCGTGACGCGAGGGGTCGTGGTACGCGTCGGCACGCGAGGGCTCGCGGGGCGCATCGTGACGGCGCTGTGCGACTGTGGGGTCGCCAACAGGAGTTGCAGGAGTAGCAGCAGCAAAGACTGTTTCTGCGTCCGGGGGTACGTAACCAGGGTGGGGATGGTCAAGCAGGTGGAGGGTGTGGCCGTCGTGGCTGTCCCGGACGGGTTCGATGTGAGCATCGTGGCGGCGCTAAGCTACAGGGGGGTGCGGATTAGCACCCGCAGCAGCAACAGCACCCTCGCCCGACTGCGAGTCGAGACGAGCTGTTAAGTGCGCCACTTGCGCAACGAGCAGTGCGAAAGCGTCCGGGGGGTGATCGACAATGCTATGCTGAGAGCCTGGGTCAGGGGAATCAACAAGTGAAACAGGCGGGGTTTTCTGTGCCATTTCGACAGAGGGCGAAAAAGAAAGAGCTGGATAAAAAACAAGCAGCGGTAAAACCCGCTAGCCGGACTCGTGCCTAACAGCGGTATGCAAAGAGACGGCCTGATGCCCGCCGACCCCTCGGCCTGTAGCCCCGGGGTGTCTCAGAGCACCTTCTATGTATCCTCCACCCAGTGTGTGGCACAAGTCGAGGCCAAGGCCATGACAGGTGGAGCGCTTCGCTGGTGGTCGAGTCGCTAAGATAATATAAAAATTAAAAAGGTAAGCTCCGGCTGGCGTGCAACCTGTGGATGCGTATTCACCCGACAGTGCACCCCCCCGTTCTCCAGCTTGGACATGTGTGCACCCTGTCCACACACGACGAGTGCGTCGGTGTGGGTGGCTGGCTATCTCCGTCGGGTGGCTGACTTAAGAGGGGTGCTGGCGGGTTTTAAAATCGCAGTTTATACAGGCGATACCGCCGACTACAGGTTGAAAGTACTAGGAGTCTAAAGAAACTTGCCTTCTGCGGGAGAGCTGTCGATCGCAGCTCGCCGAACCATGTTGTCGCGCGTGAGTGACGTGAGGCGGGGACCCATAACCTATTGAACCATGCAAACACAGTTAGTGTGGAAGATAACGTACGCAAACGTAGTTACAGTCACAGTCCCGCAAACGGAACAGTTACGGCGACAACCAGCCTACATGCGTGGTGTCGGGACAACAGAAGTGAGAGAGCTGTAGCCTAGCGACAGCTCTGTACCGAGTCAAACAGTTTATCGGTATGTCCGATCTAGACATGTACTAATGATATCTAGAGTAGCTTACAGTAGCTATCTGCAACTAATACGTATACGGTATTACTTACAACACGGTCAACGTCTCCAGCCACTACGGCGCCCGCCGGCGGCGCAGCGGCGGCGGCCCCGGAGGGGGGTGCGCTCGCAGGCCCGTCGGCACCTACCTCTACCTCCACGCGGTGGGCGCTGGTAACCCCATAGCCGTGCCAGGCATGGCACGGTAGGGGGCTAAACGAGGTACCGGCAGCTGCGATCCGCGGGATCAGCAGCTGGCGGAAAGCCCAGTACGGAGGGTTTTGGAAAAACATAATATCCGTACACCAACACAGGGATCTCCCGCTCGGCCAGTCCGATATGTCTTTCCGCGACTAAATACTCGCAAATACTCTTCCGACGATGGGGCGGGGGCGGCGTTTGCGAAATATTTTTTGGCGAAGAGGGGTACGGACGGATCAGCGGAGGGACGAAGGTGTTGGAGCTGGCGGCGGACAGCTGGGAAGCAGCGCTAGGGACGGCGCTCGCTAGCAGTCGCCAGCCCTGCGAGCGCCTCAGGTCTCCCCTGGGGGCGAGGCATGAGGCTACGCAGGCTGGTGGTTGGTCGCAGCCGAAGGAGCGGCACGGTCTGGCGGCGGCGGTCCTTAGGATCACCCGCCGCCGGAAAAGCCCGGTACGGGGGGTTTTTGGAAAAATTCCCGTACCCACCATCTTTTGAGGACCGGCGACTCGATCCCTGTGATCTTCCTACCCCTTCCCTAGTCGGTACCCAGTTATCGATAGGCTGCCTCAGGCAGTGTGCCTAGGGTTATCGTAACGGCACACTGCTCGTAAAGGCGGCCCCTTAACAACGTAAACCATTGGGGGAGGGCACGGACGGCCACAGCGCGATCTGATAGGTGTTGGAGACAGACGGGAAAAGGACAGGGGACAGGAGAAAATCTGGCTCGGGGGCAGGAGAGCCAGCCGGACACCGTCTGCAGCCTAGTTCTTTTCTCTTCTCAGCCCCCGAAGGAGGAGAGAAGACTCGGCTAGGTGGCGAGCTGCGTCAAGAGGAGCGGCTAATACCTCGGGCGGGGTTGAGCACGAATCGAGGCGGGACCGACGACGACCTTTGCGAGGGGGGTTTTTTACCTGCCTTTCCCCCCAAGCTCCGGCACGACCGGAGTCGCACAGGAGCCGAGGTCAGGCAGGTTCGCCTCGACCAGCTCAAGCTGGACAGCTCTGCTGATCAGCGACCCCGCAGCGACTGGAGCAGGCCGCGTATCGTGGAGACTAGCGACATTTTATATTTCATACTTGTATGCAGACAGTACTTGTTCATGAGTTTGTTTTAGACGGTATCGTTACTGCCATTGGAGAGGTTGGGATTAGTGGTTCACGGTCTACCTCAGTCTACTAAGTCATGTATGGCATAGCATAAGGGGGGGCCCAGAGACAGCAACCGGTTTATACTGGTATCGTTGTAAACAATTTCAATTTCCAGCCACTACGACAACATCATAATGGTGGGCCCTGGCGGGCTTGTAAATGTCTTCAATTAGATAAAGAAGCAGCAACATGCCGGCCGCGCGCCGCATGATAGTGGTCACCTCGTAGGAGCGCCTCGGCGGCACGGCGGCCGCCTTCACCGTACGCACGCCCGCCTTTCAGAACGGCAGCGGCTTTCAGGGCCACCCGCGAGTGCGCTTCGCGCTCGAGTGGTGCACGTCGGTGAGCGACTTCCAGGGCATCGCGGCGGCGCCGCTCTCGCTGCTGCTCTGCTCGCCGTCCGTCCAGCAATCCAACACCTTCAAGAGTTGGGCGCCGGCGGACAACGACGCGGTGCTCGCGCTGCTGCAGTCGCGCGGTGGCGACAACATCTACGGCGAGATGGCGGACAGCCCCTACGTGCAGAGCAGCGCGTGCACCGGAATGAGCGATGGCTCGCGGCTCGTGCGCGGCGACATGTCGTTCTACCTCCTGCGGGGGCCGACGGTGACGCGGAGGAGCGTGCAGCGGTGGGAG
Organism: Tetraselmis chui; assembly: GCA_026401115.1. NCBI lineage: Eukaryota > Viridiplantae > Chlorophyta > Chlorodendrophyceae > Chlorodendrales > Chlorodendraceae > Tetraselmis > Tetraselmis chui. The sequence goes on along the minus strand of JAPMLY010001122.1, from coordinate 52,040 downwards.
CCGGACGTCGTCACCGATTTCGCATTCAGCCTCGTCTTTTGGGTGGACGAGCCGGAGCGGCCCATCGCCTCGCGCCCCCCCTTCTTCGACTTATGGCTGCTGTCGCGCGGCGGCAGCGACCGCGTGCCGGTGGACTTCCGCACCTTCCGCACCGACCGCGACGACGGCGAGGGCACGCGGTGGCATGTGGCTGTGTCACACTGCTCGCTCGTCCGCCTCGTGGGCGCCGCCGGCAGCTACGGCGTCGCAGGTCACTAGCACCACCTTCGTGGACGACCCCTTCCATCGCATGAGCATGCTGGCCTACCTGCCGGGCACGGAGTCGGCCGGCGGCGCGGTGTTCGCCGGGCAGAAGCTCAGCCTCAAGGGGGTGCACGAGGACACGGTGGGCCTCCCCCTCCGGCGGCCGCTCGACTGTGCCGGCGAGGTGGACCTGCAGCTGCGCACCGCCGGCGCCGGCTTGCCGCCTGTGCCCGACGCCGCCTCCGCCTACGTAATGTCTCTCACCTTCTTTCAGATACCGACGGCGCCATGACCACGCCCGCTCCGGGCGCCCCCTTCCGCCACACGTTGGGCACCGGCGAGTTCGCCGGGCGCGTCCTGCGGGACGGCGTGCACGAGGGCTTCGTGGAGGTGTTCGCGCAGCCGACGGGCGTCGACTCCGTGTTGGACGTCGACACGGACGCCGCGCCGCCAGTGTTGGCGGAGAGCAGCGTGGAGGCCGGCGCCGCCGGCGCCTTCAGCGCCACCGTCCGCCTTTCTTTCTACGACACTAACTAGGCAGCCATGCCCTTCTTGCAAACCAACCAGCGGCTGTCCGAGACCTCCCGCCCCGACGTCGCGGCCTACCTGCCGCCCTCCAACTACTTGCTCGGCTTCACCACCTCTATCCGGCAAAACAGCATCGGCTACGCGGTGCAAGACCCGCGCGCGGTGGCGAGGCTGGCGGTGAGCGGCGGCGGCGCCCCCCCGCCCGGCACCGCTTTTCTTCGATGATTCCAAGAAAACATGAGCGACAGCGACACCGCCGTCCCGGTGGAAAACCCGCTGCTAGAGAAGTGGCGCACGCACGCCAAGCGGGCGAAGCGAATGCACGGCGCCGCGGCCACGCTGTTCAAGGCGCGCGCGGACATGGCGCTCTATTCGACGCTATTCCTCTCGCTCGGCGTGGGCTGCCTCAACCTGACCTTCGGCATCGGCCGCGCGGAAGCCGCCACCGGCGTACCCGCCATCGTGAGCGGCTGCCTCTCGCTGCTCTCGGGGTCGGTGACGGCGCTCAACAGCGGGCTCCAGTTGCCGATCAAGGCGGAGCGACACGACCACTCCAACTCGCGCTTCGGAGAGGTGGTGCGCGACATCAACACGGAGTGCTCGCTCCGCCACCTGCACGACGCCGAGTACGCGAGCGAGGGCGACTTCCTCCGCCACATTTCTTCCGAGATGAGCCGGCTAGAGGAGAGCGCGCCGAACATCCCGCGCGCAATAGAAAATTCTCACTCTCCTCCCAAAGCATGAGCGGCGTCACCGAGTTGCGCCTCTCCCGCATACCGTCGACGAGGTGCCGGCGGACTACGCGAACGTCACCGCCGCGGTGCTCAACTCGGCGGCGACGGACCACGGCACCGGCATCAAGCGCTACCTCGACGGCGCCGCGACGGTGAGCGGCCTCGAGGGCGGGACGACCTACTACTTTTGGGTGGAGCTCATCGACGCCCGCGGCGACACGGCGGGGCCGCAGCCCGCCGGGAGCTACACGGCGCAGACGATGTGGAGTACGTTGCGGTTCCATCGGTGCACCTCGAACTGATTTTGAGTACGGTTTCGAGCTCGTTCGGGGAAGAAGCAGTTTTTGCTGACGCATGGCGCCCATTGGGGGGCAACCGGATTTTTATTGATGACAATGCCGTGGAAAGTTTAAAGTGGAGCATCGCGGACGACACCAATAGCTTCGCGCCGGTGTTCACTGTCGTGTGGCACCGCAATAAACACACGCCGGGAGTCGAGATACGAAGGAACGGGGTCCCGATGTTCAAAGAGACGAGTAACCGAGGAGGCAGTGATTTCCCATCTAATTTCCTTGTTGAGTACGCGATATAGGCAAGGGCGGAGGGATGCGTGCGTGCGCGCATGCGTGAGTGCAAGGAGTCGGCGCGGGAGCATTTATGATTTTGGAAAATGAAATTGAATTAAAATTGAAAAATATATAGACAAGGGGAATTTCCGTGCAAAAACAAAGACAAGTGAAATTTCCATGCTTGGTGGTGTTTAAAAACACCGGTTAAGCATTGACGACATGCAAGCACACCATGCAATAGTTAGTCAAGGTCCTTCCAAGTAAAAAGACATGTCAAGCGAAAATAAGCAAGGGGCGAGGTGGGGAGGGGAGGGCGGGGGTGGGCGGGCGGCGCGCACTTTTTTTGGGGCAAGTGCAAGTGCGGCGAGTGCACGGGACCGGTGCGAGAGCCATTCTTTGATTACATAGTTTTGAACAAGTGTCTCGAGGCGGGCGGCGCGCGCTTTTTTTGGGGCAAGTGCAAGTGCGGCGAGTGCATGGGACCGGTGCGAGAGCCATTTTTTTATTACATAGTTTTGAACAAGTGTCGTCGACCTACAAGCACACCAGGCAATGGTTAGTAGCAGTCCTTCCAATGAAAAGACATGTCAAGCGAAAATAGGGGCGGGGCGGGGCGGGTGTAGGTTGACATGGCAAGCATTCAACGAGCAGTCGGGCTGAAGCCACACGCAATACCCGAAGGTAGGAATCCCGTTGAAGACACCCACAAGATATAGGCACCCTTTAGCGACCAAGCCAAGCTCGCCCTAGTGCAAGTGGCCCCGTGGCCGAAGCCACACCGGAATTATTATCTTGCGGACGAGCTTGCCTTGGTCGCTACGATGCCCTTCCCTAGCGACCCCGGGGATCTCGGGTTGGGCACGGGGAAATTCCTAAAGAGCTTGGAAGGTGTGAGCGGGATAGTGGCGTGCGCGGCGTATTTATAGGCGGGGCGGGCGGGGCGCTCGATCGGGGGGCACTCGCGTGTGTAGCTAATTTCGGCGTGTCGCTAATTACACTCTGTCGCTAAGTACAATAGGTCGCTAAGTAAAGTCGCTAAGTACAACGGCGTGCTGCGATATTAAATCCGTACGGGTACGAGCGACTCGACCTCCTCCTGCTGGGCGGTGCGCGCGTGGCGCATGCGCGAGTGCTCGGCGGTGGCGTGAGTGGTTGCGGTCGGCGGAGGCATGCGTGCGTGCACCATCGTCGCTCGGCGGTGGCGGTCCGGCCGGCCGGCGGTGCATCCTGTAACTGTGCGAAGGACCCGGTGTGGAGTGAGGTGTTGCGTTCGCACCGGGCAACGGTACTCTTTACTTTATTATTAGGGGTACCTATAGATATATAAATAATAAACACTTTTGCATGAGTACTTGGTACTCGGTACTGCCTCCCCCGGTGTGGAGCGAGTGGTAGCGAAAGCACCGGCACTGGTGCCATTTAGCGACAAGAAATAGGTACCCTTGCGGAGGGCCGTGTTGTATATTCCGTAGGAAACCCCGCCTGCGGCGGGGTCGAAAACCCCCACGGCGAATTTTTTTCTGAATTACAAATCGTATTGGGGCGTTTTAACGTTAGCCGAGCTCCTTTTTTATCCAATATCATGTGTACGGGACAGTAACTCTAGCGGTTACTGTTACCGTTAATATCGGCGCGTCTCGCCTGCAGGGCAACCACCTTGCCCGAACAGTTAGACGCAGCCAACGACCAACGACTTCCCCAACGGTCAGCTCTAGCTAGCCCGTGCCTTATAAGCCGTAGCTAGCCACGAGCCTAGGCACTCTCTGCTTTCGCGCTCAGCCAATCTAGGCTTCGCGCGAATGCAGTCTCGACTCTAGTAGTCGAGCAGGGTGTCAGTTTTACCTTTTCGTCCCATGCGCACTCGAGCGTCACGCGACACTTCCCCTCGTTCAGCTACGCAGTTCCCCAATATGCAGCCTGAGCAGTCTACGTCCGCCGCAGCGGCCGACCCTCACGCTACTACACTCGAACAACGCACAGCCGAGCAGATTCGTACGGCAGTTTTGGCATCGGAGCAACGGATTACTGAGCAGTTTTTGGCGGCTAACGCTGCCTTACTCGCTCAGCTCCGGCCGACGACAGCCACACCTGCTACTACTGATCAACAGCAGTCCATTCCCACCGACGCGACCACAGCGACGGAGGGTGGTAAGGAGGCCCCCGAGCCACCTATCGACCTGCTCGACGACGAACCCGACCCCTCCGCGGCCGAGTTTGTCGACTTCACCTACTACGGCGAAGTCATCCCGGCCGGCCTCGAACGTCCCCCCCGAGACGTCGAGGAGCCACGTCTGTGGACTCTCACGGACGACACCGCCCGTGCCCTAAGCGACAAACGCACCCAAGCGGCATACGACGAGTACCTACACATCGGGTGCTATGCCTTCTTCGACAGTTGCGCCAACGCGGCAATTGGCGAGGCTTTGGACACGTTGTCGCACGGCCCACCTCTACCTACAGAGCAGGCGGCAGCGATTGCCCTCATCCGAGCGGGCCATCGCACCCACACAGCGACGGAGGAGGCCGCCCGTACTCGATTGGGCTTCCTCCGCCTCACCAAGGGCGGACAAACGAGCACGGATGCGGACCGCGTGTTCGCCGAATTGGCACACGAGCGCTTCTGCCGACCGCGTCCTACCGCGGTCTCCGGCACATTGGACGCGCTACGCCAAGCTTTCGTCGACCGCACGCTTGAAGTCAGCTTACACGCTGCCAGCAAGGCCGCCGCCGGCGCCGCTTTCGCGAAGGTCACACCGGACAAGCCCAACGGCCCCGACGCTCGGAGCCGCAAAGCCGCCGCCGACAAACGCAAGGCCGCCGCAGCAGCAGCAGCCGCGGCACGAGCAACCCTCCCACCCAAGCCGACCGACTCGGCTAAAACCCCAAGCAAGAAATGATGGTGTAGCCCGCCGCGCCGATTCCTGCTCCCCGACATCTTCCTTCATGCGCCACCGCGTACGTCGAAAATGGCGGGAGTGGGAGCGCATCGGCGCGAGCGGCCAAGTCCTAAGTTGGATCCGCCACGGCGTACGTGTGAAGTTCAAGCACGGCCTACGTCCCAAGCCGTTCAACCATGGCATCTCCATGCTAGACGCCACACCCGACCAACTCGAGTTTCTCAACTCGGAACTACCACGCTTCGAGGCTTGCGGCGCGTGGGAGCGCTCTACGAACCCACGCTACGTCTCCCGGATGTTCTTGGTTCCAAAACCCGGATGCAATCAATGGCGCTTGATTATCGACCTTCGCGAACTCAACCGCTACTGCTCGACGTTCAACATGACTTGCGAGACCCTCAAGCACCTCCGCCATCTATCTCGACCGGGGGACTACTTCGTCTCACTCGACCTCGCCGATGGGTACTACACCCTTGGCATCCGGGAGGAAGACCGGGATTACTTCACGGTCAACTACCGCGGCACCTTATGGCGCCTCGCGTGCCTCCCCATGGGGTGGTCGGGCTCCGCCTACTACTTTTGCAAACTCACGCAAGTGTTTACGAACCACCTACGCCGCCCACCACCTCCCACGCCCGCAGCTACACCGGCCGGCCCACGCCGCCCGTCCAAGCGCTTCCTCCGAAACGCGCGATGGCGAGGAACCCGACTACTCCCCTACATGGACGACTTCCTCTTCTTGGCGGACTCCTACGACGAGGCACTCTTACTTCGGCAGCGCGTCCAAGCCCTGCTCGACAGCCTCGGCCTACAGCGCAACCCCAAGAAAGGTGTGTGGACGCCAACGCAAGTCGGCGACCACTTGGGCCTCACGGTGGATTTACACCGCGGCGAGTTTCGCGCCCCACTCGCAAAACTGCACCACCTCGCACAACACGCTTCGTCCTTGCTCGGACGAGCAGCGTCCAACGCACGATGGCTACCCACACGCCAACTCGCAGCCTTCGCGGGAAAAGCGCAATTTCTCTACCTCGCCATCGCGCCCGCCCGATTCTTTTTGCGCGAGCTCCACAACGTTTTGGCTACCCGTACCGGTTGGGGGGGACGCGTGCGCCTCACCCACCAACTCCGGCGCGACCTCGAGTGGTGGCGCACGGTACCCTCCCAACACAACGGCCGGTCGATCTACAAGCCCATCGAGACCGCCTATTTGCACGCCGACTCGAGCGACTACGGATGGGGGGCCGTCCTCAACGAGGACGCCAATTACCAAGCCCGCGGGTTTTGGAGCGCCACCGACCGCCTCCAACACATTACGTGGAAGGAGCTTCGGGCAGTCCGGCACGCGGTCGAAACCTTTCTCCCGCAACTCCGAGGACGACAAGTCCTCCTCCACGAGGACAACACTGCCGTGGTCGCCGTCCTAACCAAGCTAACTTCCCGGTCGCCCGTCATGATGACCGAGCTACGGCGTTTGTGGTTCCTACTCGACACCAACGACATCCACATCCGCCCACGCTACATCCGGTCGGCCGCCAACGTCTGGGCCGACACGCTCAGCCGCGAACTGGACTCCGAGGACTGGCAGCTAAACCCTCAACTCTTCAACCACCTCCAGCGTCGGTGGGGCCCGCATACAATCGACCGGTTCGCGTCTATGCTCAACACGCAGCTGCCACGCTTCAACGCCCGCTGGCGCGACCCCTTGTGCGAGGACATCGACTGCCTACACCTCCCCGACTCGGCGTGGAGACGCGAGAACAACTACTGCAACCCCCCTTGGTCGGCCCTACCCGCACTCGCCGCGAAACTCGAACAAGCTCAAGCCGAGGCAACAGTCATCGCCCCCTACTGGCGAAACAAAACATGGTACCACGCGTTCGCCCGCTTGGCCACCGAGACCGTGCACTTCCCAGCGTCCCGCGACCTGTTCTTCCCCGGCAGGCTAGGCAAGCAAGAAGGGGTCGGACCTCCCGCTTGGAGCATCGTGGCCTTTCGGCTAGCACCCCCGCTTGGCTCTACACCCGACGCGGTGCGATTGGCCGAGCGATACGCCCGGACCGATTAAATGCGCCTGTACAGGACGTCCGCCCTCTGCGTACAGGACCCCCGCGCTACGAATTACGCCTCGAAGCAGCACAGTCGCCCTGGTCCTCCGAATTGGCTGAAACTTTTCAAGACCTCCTAGGATCAGATAAGCTCGGGGTTACAGCGGTTGCCCTACTCAGCAACTCGCTAGCGCCCTCGACGTACCTGAGCTACCAGAGCGCAATTCGACAGTTTTTTATTTTTTGTGCAGAAGAAAATATCGCCCCGCTACAGGCCACGCCGGCCACGATGGTCCGCTACACGGCCTGGCTAGCCCTCTTGGGAACGGTCGCTGCCAGCTCGCTGCAGCCTTACTTCAGCGCAATTAACAAGTACTTCCGCGACCACCGGCGCCAACCTATCGCCGTGGGCGAACTCCTGGCGGACGCCCGCCGTGGACTCGACATGCTACAGCGCCGCCTGCTGCCCACCGCCGCTCGCCTCCCGCTACCCGCACAAGTCGCGCTGAACATCCTACACGCCGCCAACACCCTACGCGGCACTTTCGCGTGGACCCCTGCTGCCCTCCCTCAGATGCAGCGCTTCAGAGCCTGTTTAGCGGTGTGTGTCAATTACACGTTTTTCTGCCGCGCCGAAACTGGCGCCCGCTGCCAGACCGGCGACCTAGTGGTCGACAGGCCCTCTCAACAAATCTGCCTGTTCGTACGTAAATCTAAAGGGGACCAGCGCCGCGACGCGGCAGATAAACCTGTCATCGCTATCCCGGTCGCAGCTAACCCCGTCCTGGCAGACCTGCTCATCTACTACACGGAGCAGCGCGCGACTTTCTGCAAAAAATTTTACAACACGCCACCCCCACTCGCCTTTTGGAGCTGCTCCCCTTCTGAACCTTCCGCCGAGTGGGGCGCCGCGGCCACCATCTCCGCCTGGCTCACCCTCGCCCTCCGTACCGTCAACTCCGCCGCCCCCGCCGGTTTCAAGTGGACATCGCACAGCCTACGGAAAGGCGCAGCGTCCGCTGCCAGCTGCATCGGCGCCCCCCTCCCCGTAATCAAATTTATGGGTGGCTGGGCCAAAAACAGCTCGGTGACCGAAGGAAAATATATTGACCCAACCATGACCCCAACACCTGCTGCTTGGCGGTTCTTCGGCTGGCTCACTCCGTCCCCCCCGCAACACTAATTCTGGCTGTGCAAGCCTTTGGCTTTAGGTTACTGGCAAAACGTGCCCTAGGGTAAATGGTCAGATTGATTTGAATCTAGAGGTTTGCATATCCAATATCATGTGTACGGGACAGTAACTCTAGCGGTTACTGTTACCGTTAATATCGGCGCGTCTCGCCTGCAGGGCAACCACCTTGCCCGAACAGTTAGACGCAGCCAACGACCAACGACTTCCCCAACGGTCAGCTCTAGCTAGCCCGTGCCTTATAAGCCGTAGCTAGCCACGAGCCTAGGCACTCTCTGCTTTCGCGCTCAGCCAATCTAGGCTTCGCGCGAACCCACCCACCCATGGACTCTAAGAGAGCGTTACACTCTCGCCTAATATTTACAGCTGGTACTCAAGATGTTGTCTTCCTGACTGAATGATGGCTTGCCGGTCGCTAGAGAAAGGTTGGACATCATACTGGAAAATCTATACTTAACGGTTGTGTTTGCTGTTGGACTGCACTTCGCCGATTTTCCCCACTTACAGAGTGGCGAAAGGGGGTGTTGGACTGCGCAGTTGAGCCCGGGGCAGCTTAACAGTAGAAATGTCGTTTCTGCAGTCCAAACCCCCGTTTTCGGGGGTCCAAAAGGGGGTCCAAGGGGGTCCAAGGGGGGAATCCAGGGGGTTCAAAACAAGATAACACCTGGTGCTTATCGTGCCTAATTCGTGAAGAGTTGTACAGGTAGCGATTATCGCTATATATATCAGCTGAAAACTGTATGTTTGTCGCGCGCGCCGCCAGTGATGATGTGACGTCAAGTACTTGCTGCTGATATGATGACGATCGCTACGGGTACTGGTAGAAGTACATGGCGATATGGAATAATAACATTGATTACAAAGAAAGCATAATATAAACCATTAGCAATATTATATTGAGCTACGTGATATTCGCCGTGGCCCGCGTCCGTCCAAAACCCCAAAAACCCCCGTGGTGGTGTGTGACGGCCAAAAACCCCGCCGTCCCCTGCAGGTCTATACTACATAATATACAACCCGGGCGGAGGGTACCGGGTTGTTTCGGGGGGGTGGGTTTGGGATGGGGCGTAGCGGCAGCGCATGCTCGTCGGCCAGCGCGGCAGCGCATGACGGTCGGCCGACGGCCGGGATAAGCCGTGGCGGGGTACGGGTACTATCAGTACGGGGACTTGCCGGGCAGTCGTTAGAGAGTGCGGCAGTACGGGATATTGATAGTTCGGGTACTGGTAGTACGGGTAGTGGTAGTACGGGACTGAAAAGAATTTATTAAATTTCGGGTTTGAGAATTAGGGTTGGGGAATCAGGGTAATGGAAATAGTGTTTGAGAATTCGGTTTTGAGAATTAGGGTTTGAGATTTCGGGTTTGCGAATTAGGGTTTGAGAATTAGGGTTTGAGTATTTAGGGTATAGCAATTAGGGGACAGAATAGTAATAACAAGAATGTCATATGGACTTTGTGGACTAGAGTCCGACGTTACATATGGCAACACCCCATGTTCCAGCGCACCTGTAAGCCTTCGCTTGTTGCCGGAAGGCCGTCTAGCCGTTGCGCAGCCACGTCTCATCCGACCAGTGCGTCAGCTGAGTGCTGATGAGTAGCGGCTCGTTGATTCGGAAGCCGACGCCGAAAAGGCACCCCGCGCGGTACGTGGAGCTGCTCATGCTCATGCAATACTCTTGTTTTCCCTTAGCGACGTCGAGCGCTGCATATAGTGCAGTATATCGAAGACTATCATCTCACTCACACCCCAAACACAATCCATTGACCATTTACGAGTTGCGAAATACTGCAACCCGTACGTTACATGTTTAAATTTTACACATGGACTCAAATACATGTAATGTTTTAACACAAACAAACGTCGAGCGGCAGGTTCGGCTCACCTTCTTCAAAGGCGGAATCTAGCCGAAACGTGACATTGCCAAGCCCGAATTTGGAGCTGCGTACACAAAGGAGTGAAATACGAATTAGCGGAGAAGAACTGTATAGAACCGGCTCAAGCAGAGGTTGATGCGACATTGCGACCGTGACAATACGGAAAATAGCAATTGTGGGCGCGGGCGGCACCTCCACATAAAGGAGCTGCCAAGGATGATGGTCTGCTCACACACGTCGAGGGCTATTTGGTGCTGCGACTGCAAATAGGCGCCGGAACCGCAGTAAAACTGACTCGCGGTGTTGCACGCGTACACTGACATACAGATGCGCGCGCCGTCTTCTTGCCATTGGCACCAGACTGTCAGTGTATCTATGTCGCCCAACTGCAGGGTGCGCGTTGGCGCGCGCGGGGGTGCGGAGAGCGGAGCGGTTCCCCTCTAGGGTCGCATGGGATTGTTGCCTACAAGACGAAAAATGAAAAAAAAACGAAGGGAAAGGCAATAATGATATGCATGGTAGGTGGAGGATGGTAGATCCAATATCAAACAATGCTTAATTCCAGACAAACATCACCTCAAAGGAGGTTGGGAGGGGTCTGAAGGGAGAGAAAGGGAGAGATATAAAGACAAGAGGGTGGGAGAGAGAGAGAGGGAGAGAGAGAGAGAGGGGGGGGGGAAGGGGGGAGTGGTCTGAGGGAGGAGAGAGAGGAGGAGGGTGGGTTGAGAGAGAGAGGGAGAGAGAGAGAGAGAGAGAGAGAGAGAGAGAGAGAGAGAGAGAGAGAGAGAGAGAGAGAGAGAGAGAGAGAGAGAGAGAGAGAGAGAGAGAGAGAGAGAGAGACGGAGAGGGGAGAGGGAGAGGGTGGGGGAGAAGGAGAGGGTGAGGAGAAAGAGGAGAGTGAGAGAGAGAGAGAGAGAGAGAGAGAGAGAGAGAGAGAGAGAGAGAGAGAGAGAGAGGAGAGAGAGAGAGAGAGAGAGAGAGAGAGAGAGAGAGCGAGAGAGAGAGAGAGAGAGAGAGAGAGAGAGAGAGAGAGAGAGAGAGAGAGAGAGAGAGAGCGAGAGTTTTCTTCTGTATTATTATTGGTTCATAAGTAAGTTATGTCAGTAAGTACTTCAATATGTTACAGTTTACTGCATGGGAAATATGGCCCATACTTATTAAATTTAAAATATCAATCGGCTTTTTTATTATATCAAAGCCAACACGTTTCTTATCCCTGAAAATACAGGAAATGCTCCGACCAACGGAAAGTAAATATAAGAAGATCCCACGACAAATGCACAAACTTTTTGCCGGTACGTTTTGGTACGTTTTGATGCGTTTCGGTACGTTTTGGTCCGTCGGTATGCCGCGTCGGATTTTTTGATATGAAGCTATCCCTGAAGAGGGGGACTTTAGCTTGTGCATGTAGAGCCCTTGAAACTTTAAGAGTTAATGAGCTTGGTGGGCGGTGAGCCCGAGGGCACGTTTTGCCAAAGATGTCAGCTTGCTTACAATTTGGCCAAAAGACCACCACAGGCCTGGCCTGGGGGAAGATTAGCGCTAATTATGGGTTGGGTGGGTGGGTTGCGCGAGCCAGATGGGCGAGCGCAAAGCAGAGAGTGCCAGTGCTCGGGGGTTGCACCGGCTTAAGGGGCTGCCGCTAGCTAGTGCTGCTGGGGGCAGGGCATGGGGCGTTGCGCTAGGCGTTTCCTCAGTCCTCGAGGGTCACCTCGAGGACTGGGTGAGACGCGCCGCTTTTACAGTAACGCTTTACCGTTCAGGTTTGCGTTCTGTCACATATGTAAGTAAGTTTTGCAAACCTCTAGATTTAAAACCAATCTGACTATTTACCCGAGGGCACGTTTTGCCAGTATGTAATAAACCGGAGGTTTAGCGCAGCCTAGTCTTGATGAAGCGGTTTAGCGGGGACGAGCCAGCCGAAGTACTGCCAAGCCGCTGGGGATGGGGTCATGGTAGGGTCGATGTATTTCCCTTCTGTGACAGAACTGTTCTTGGCCCAACCACCCATGTATTTGACGACGTGGAGTGGGGTCCCGATGCAACTAGCGGCGGAGGCCGCCCCTTTACGGAGGCTGTGCGATGTCCATTTAAATCCGCTCGGAGGTGTGGCGCCGACGGCGTCGCATGCGTCGCGGAGCCAGGCGGAGAGAGTCGCAGCTGCTTGCCAGTCGCTGGAGTTTTCGTAAGGTACGAAGCTCCATAGTGCGGCGGGAGGGGAGCTGTTGTAGAATTTCTTGCAGTAGGCGGTCCGCTGAGTGCAATAATATTCCAGTAGGTCGGCCAGCACCGGATTGGCAGTAGTTGGGATGGCAAGGATAGGCTTGTCGACCGCGCTGCGTCTCTGATCGCCCTTAGCTTTGCGTATGAAAAGCCAGATTTTCTGCGAAGGTCGGTCGACGACAAGGTCGCCTGATAAACACCTTACTCCCGACTCGGCCCGGCAGAAGAACGCATAGGTAGTGCAAACTGCCAGCAGCGCTCGAAAACGAGCGATGAGGTGGCGGGAAGTAGGAGTCCACTGGAGGTGCGTACTGAGCGTAGCGGCCGCGGTGAGTAGCGAGAGGGCGAGCGGAGCTGGTAACGGTAGGCGCGAGTCCGCCGCCTGTAGTCGTTGCTGTTGCATCTCGAGTCCGCGACGCGCGTCGGCCAAGAGTTCGCCGACGGCGATAGGCTGCTGTTGGTGGTCGCGGAAAAACTTGTTGATCGCCGAGTAGTACTGCTGTAGCGATGCGGCAGCGACAGTACCTTGCAATCCCAACCAGGCCGTGTAGCGAACGACCGATTGAGTAGTAGCCTGTAGCGGGTGAATATTTTCCTCGTGGCAGAACGCGGCAAATTGACGCAAGCCGCTGTCGTAGTTGGCGTACGTGGTCGGGGCTAAGGAGCTGCTTAACAGGTGTAGCGCAGTGGTACCGATGAGGTCGGTGCCCAACAGGTTTCGCAGTCCGGTAGTCATGCTAGCAGTCCACGGTGCGTGTGCGTCGGGTGTCCGTAAGGTGTAGCGGGCAGGCCTTGTGGGCTTGTTCGCTTGCGTAACCATTGCGCGTAGGTCTGTGAGGCTGGCGTTTGCAGTCCGTAGCGTGCGTCCTATTGCGCCCCTGCGGGTGTGGAGCCAGGCCGGCGTGGCAGTCGAAAAGCCACGACGCTCCATCCTGGTCGTCCGACCCCCTCGCGTGAGCCTAGCCGACCGGGAAAGAACAGGTCTCGCGACGGGGGGTAGTGAATAGTCTCGACGGCTGAGCTGTGGAGGTCTTGAAACCACGGTGCGTGAGGCCAGTACGGGGCGATGACGGTAGCCGCTGCTCCTGATTGGCGTAGTTTTGCACAGAGGTCGGGAAGGGCTGACCACGGGGGGTTGCAGTAGTTTATCTCTCGTTGCCATGCGGTGTCCGGGAGGTGTAGACAGTCGACGTCCTCGCATTTGGGGTCGCGCCATCGGGCGTTGAAACGTGGGAGTTGAGCGTTTTCCATTGACGCGAAGCGGTCGATGGAGTGTGGTCCCCACGTTGACTGAAGGTAGTCGAATATTCGAGGGTTGAGCTGCCAGTCGTCGCGGTCGAGCTCCCGGCTTAAGCTGTCGGCCCAGATGTTCGCCGCTGATCGGATGTAGCGGGGCCGGATGCGGATGTCGTTGACGTCGAGTAAGTGCCAGAGCCTGCGCAATTCGGTCATCATGACCGGTGAGCGCGTAGTCAACTTGGAGAGCGTAGCCACGACGGCTGTGTTGTCCTCGTGTAGTAGGACGTGTCGGCCTCGGAGTTGTGGCAAAAAGGACTCGATCGCGAGACGAACGGCGCGGAGTTCCTTCCAGGTGATGTGTTGCTGGCGGTCGTCGTCGTACCAAAACCCGCGGGCTTGGTAGGCAGGGTTGTCGTTCAGGACGGCGCCCCACCCGTAACCACTTGAGTCGGCGTGTAGGTACGCGGTCTCGATCGGTTTGTAGATGGAGCGGCCGTTGTGTTGGTTGGGCACAGTGCGCCACCACTCGAGGTCGCGGCGTAATTGATGTGTCATCCGTACACGTCCGCCCCATCCAGTTCGCGTAGCCAGCACGCAGTGTAGTTCGCGCAGAAAGAAGCGGGCTGGTGCGATGGCGAGGTAGAGGAACTGTGCCTTGCCAGCAAACGCTGCGAGTTGTCTGGCGGGTAGCCACCGAGCGGAAGTAGCTGCGCGGCCGAGTAACGCTGAAGCTTGTTTCGCGAGGGCTTGTAGCTTGTCGATCGGGGCTCGGAATTCGCCTTTGAGGAGGTCGACTGTCATGCCGAGGTGGGTGCCCACTTGGGTGGGCTGCCACAAGCCTTTGTCGGGATTGCGCTGGAGGCCTAGCCGGTTGAGGAGGGTCTCGATGCGGTCGCGTAGCAGTAGAGCTGCGTCGTACGAACTGGCCATGAACAGGAAGTCGTCCATGTAAGGTAGCAGTCGTACTCCGCGCCATCGGACGTTGCGGAGGAAACGTCGTGACGGTTTGTATGGCGTCTCGGAGCCGGCGGTCATCGGGGTAGGCGCCCGACGCAAGTAGTTTGTGAACACCTGGGTTAGCTTGCAAAAATAGTAAGCCGACCCCGACCAGCCCATTGGTAGGCATGCGAGGCGCCACAGCTCGCCGCGGTAGTTGACCGTGAAAAAGTCGCGGTCCTCTTCCCGAATGCCGAGCGTGTAGTAGCCGTCCGCCAGGTCGAGGGAGACGAAGTAGTCGCCTGGGCGGGACAAGTGGCGTAAGTGCTTGAGGGTCTCGCACGACATCTTGAACTCCGCGCAGTAGCTGTTGAGTTCGCGGAGGTCGATGATAAGCCGCCACTTGTTTATACCGGGTTTCGGGACGAGGAACATTCGGGAGACGTAGCGAGGGTTGGAGGCGCGCTCCCAGGCTCCGCAGGCCTCGAAGCGTGGAAGCTCCGTAGCTAGGAAGTCGAGTTGAGGTTGAGTGGCGTCCTTCATGGAGACACCGTGGTTGAAAGGTCGGGGACGTAGGCCGTTTTTGAACTTGACCCGCACGCCATGGCGGATCCAGTTCACGACTTGACCGCTCGCGCCGATATGCTCCCACTCCCGCCATCTTAGCCGCACGCGGTGACGCATGTAGTTGGAGGACGGGGAGCAGGAATCGGAGCGGCGGGTCACACCATCATTTTTTGGTGGTCTTCGCTCCGTCGATGGGTTTAGTCCCGGACGCTGCAGCTGCTGCTGCTGCTGCTGCGGCCTTGCGCTTGTCGGCGGCTGCCTTCTTGGCCTTGGCGTCTTGTCCGGGCGGCTTGTCCGGCGTGACTCGAGCGAACGCTGCTCCAGCAGCTGCTTTGCTGGCGGCATGTAGGCTGACTTCGAGGGTCCGATCGACGAACGCTTGGCGTAGCTCGTCCAGTGCGCTCGAGACCGCGGTAGGGCGTGGGCGGCAGAAACGCTCGTGGGCAAGTTCTGCGAACACTCGGTCCGAATCCGAGCTCGTTTGTCCGCCCTTGGTGAGGCGGAGGAAGCCCAGTCGAGTACGGGCGGCCTCCTCCGTCGCTGTGTGGGTGCGATGACCCGCTCGGATGAGGGCAACGGCCGCCGCCTGCTCCGCTGGTAGAGGAGGTCCGGTTGACAGCGTGTCCAAAGCCTCGCTGATTGCCGCGTTGGCGCAGCTGTCGAAGAAGGCATAGCACCCGAGGTGGAGGTACTCGTCGTACCCCGCTTGAGATTTCCGGTCGTTGAGGAAGCGGGCCGTGTCGTCCGTTAGCGTCCACAGACGAGGTTCGTCGATGTCGCGAGGGGGTCGCTCCAAACCGGCCGGAATGATTTTACCGTAGGAGGCAAAATCGACGAATTCGGGCTCGTGGAGCTCGGGGTCGTCGTTCAGCAGGTCGATAGGCTGCTCAGGGGCTGCCTTACCACCCTCAGTCGCAATGGTCGCGTCAGGGGGAATGGACTGCTGTTGATTCGGAAGCTCGGTCGGGCCTGTTAAACGTTCGAGCTGGGCTAGTAAGGCGGTGTTAGACGCCTGAATCTGCTCAGCTAATCGGAGTTCGAGGGCCGAAACCGCGCTTTGAATCTGTTCGGAGGTACGCTGTTCGATTACAGAGGGGAGGGGGTCGACTCCGGGGGCGGAGGACGACGGCTCAGGCTGCATGATGTTAGACGGCGACTTAGAACGGGGGGAAGTGTCTCGTGACGCTCGAGTGCGCATGAGGCGATGTAAAACTGACACCCTGCTCGACTACGAGAGTCGAGACTGCAATTGCGCGAGCCAGATGGGCGAGCGCAAAGCAGAGAGTGCCAGTGCTCGGGGGTTGCACCGGCTTAAGGGGCTGCCGCTAGCTAGTGCTGCTGGGGGCAGGGCATGGGGCGTTGCGCTAGGCGTTTCCTCAGTCCTCGAGGGTCACCTCGAGGACTGGGTGAGACGCGCCGCTTTTACAGTAACGCTTTACCGTTCAGGTTTGCGTTCTGTCACATATGTAAGTAAGTTTTGCAAACCTCTAGATTTAAAACCAATCTAACCCCAATGTTGGCCCCCTAGCGAGGCCGGCTAGATTACCCGTGTAAACATTGTACTTCCAAACTCCAGCAGGTTATGGGCCCCCTACAACGTTACCCGGGATAGTCAAACCTCCGGAATACGGCAGCCCCAATTAGGAGAATAGCGTGCAACCTAGATACTCGCGATGAAGTCAATACCGACGCTAGCCGCCCAAGGTCCCCCGTGGCCGCCCTAGGCTAGCAGTACCGCCTCCGCCACCCAAGGAGAAGAGCGTGCAACCTAGATACTCGCTTGAACTACCACTACCGACACTAGCCGCCCATGGTCACATATGGCCGCCCTAGGTTGTGTGAAGAGTACAATCCTGCAACAATACATTGCAGGACATTGTACATGTACTCGTTACTAATTCCAATTCGTGCTTTTCCATCGGACGGACGTACACACGTGGGTACGTCGCTACTGCAATATTCATGGGGTGCTGACTAGCCAGATGACGCGCCTAAGCGAGTTCTTTGCGAGCAGAACATGCCGCGTCGTGATTCTCAATGCTAGACGAGCAGCGTCTCTGGACAGATGACGACGGTTAGACAACCATAACGCCTGACACGTAAGCGCAGCAAGCAGGCGTAAGCTAACTGGCAGAAGCCTATTTAAGCCCAGCGCAGTAGAGGGAGGTGACAGAACCATTTAACAATTCCATTGTTCACTTACAACGTATACTGCATTAGTAGAGCAGTGAGACATCTTTCACTAGCATCTCTCGACAACATCATTTTGCCATCTTGCAACGACAGATCTAGACAAATTATAACTGATTAGTGCTAGCGTTTAGCTTGAGGAGGCTAACCGCCACACTGGTTTCGGAGCTCTTTGGTCGACACGCGTTCTCGCTACCAAATGATTCGCTCGACATTGCTTGACTGATTTGATATGGCTTTTGTTGGACCTAGACGTTACGTGGTGCTCGTAATACACGTCGGAGGGACTAAACTGTCGAACAGTAAGCTTGGGTTACAACGTGAGCCTCGTACCGGTAAAACTTGGTTCCCGGCTGGCTTTGTTGCAGCTAGTGAAGAGCCTATTGATGTTGCCGTTCGTGAGTTACACGAGGAAACCGGTCTCACTTTGACTCCGGACGATTTGACGCGGTTGAGTGACGCTCTTGTTCAAGTTGCGTTACCTAAAGGACAATAACTTGATTTTGTGTACTCGGCTTCGATCCCCGTCATGTTTGCTACGAGCCACTTACGTACTCCTGCTCAGCTCGAGCATGCTGTTACTGCACAATCTACGATTAATCCGGATGGTAATTACGTCGTCCCGGAAACGATTAACATTGACGGTCTGAATCTTACGCCCGTTCATACGGGGTTACTTCTCGCTGTGAAGCACAAGAGCGAGTTACTTCACTTCGGTTATGTGACTCAATGGGAGACTTTCCGTCGTGCAGTCACACACACAGCCCGGTCTTTCATGACGACACGACTATCCCAAGACAGTTCTTCTTGTTGCCCCGGTTTTCAACGGTGGATGCCGGTCATGTCTAGTCACTGATTCGAGGCTATATCAATCAGTTGTTCGGTGAGGGACCGACTGATTTACGTGTGGGTACTCAAATGCCTACTCGGAACTTGGCTGGTCTGTCTGTGACACTTACGGAGACGCAACGCAAGGCTGCGATTAACTCCCCGTATCAGTTTGGAGGCAATGCACGTGACTTGGAGGATTGGCTTGAAGCGCAACCTCAGCGCTTTCTATTGCTCGGTATTACGGCTGACTCGTACGACTCAGTAGTCTGGGTTACGTCACAGTTCTCAGGACCTTTGAACGGATGGTGGTTGAACCGTAAAAACCAAGCTGCTATTCCGTCTACCTAGGACCTGCTTGTCGCGGAGCTACGCAAGACTACGTTTCTCCCGAACATCCAAGATAACGCGATTAATGCTTTGCTTAACCTTACGCAAGGCTGCATTAGTTACGCTGTCTACGTCAAGCAGTTCAACGACATCTTACGTCGGTCACGTCAAAACCTTACAGCCGATGTTCAGTGCGTTCGCTTCATCAACGGCATGGCTAACTTTGCCATGAAGACCCAAGCTAAGTCACACCGGTCGCAAAAGGGTTACCACGTCACTCTTGTGGACCTGCAGAATTTCCTGAATGACGTCGTAACAGACTTGCCGGAACTAGGGAGCATGCGGTCTTCAGCTGGCCCATCTGCTCAACCAACACGCAAGCGAAACTTTGACGACCCACTTGTCGATGCCTCTAAGATCTGGAAGCGCAATGTTGGTGGCCATGGTCGTGGCCGTGGACGTGGACGTGGAGGCAATCAAGGTGGTGGTCGTGGTCAAACATCTTGCCGAGTTGACTTCAACACACTCGCTAATGCGATGACATCAGAGGAGCGCAAGAGGCACATGGAGGAAGGACCCTGCTTCAAGTGTCACAAGAAGGGACGCCGACTGTTTCAGTGTCCGGAGTGGAAGGGTAAGGCACCTATGGAACCGCCTCAGTCTAAGAAGCAATGATGGTGTCAAGGCTGTTCTACCAGCGAACTGGAGCAGCCGGCTACATCTACTGTTCGTTTTGAGACACTTTTAGCGACAGAGGTCGTCGACACACCTTCGACATCTCCATGGACTACAGTCGCGACACATGCAACGCTAGTCGTAGGTCGTCGTCGTCAGACAAAGCAGAGACATAGTCGTAAACCTATAACCAGACGTTCAATTGATTGGAAACTGGTTGACTCTGTTTTTGACCCTCTGCATGCATGATTCAACTTCACATTGGAGGGATGTGCTGATGATGAAGGTCTAAACTCGCACAGTGACTTACCTCATTGTTCGCCGAGTGACTCGATTCTTGAGAGGGACTTGACAGGAGAACGGGTGTTCATTAATTCACCCTGGGAGTTAGCTAAGCAGATTGCACAGCATTTTGAGGATTGTCGTCGAACATCTCCGACATCTACGATGGCTGTTTTTGTACTACCGAAATGGGTGAAATTTACTCAGGTGACTAAGCACTGGAAACTCTACCAAGAATTCCCATCGCGGACATAGCTTTTCACTCGCTAGTCTATGGAAATCCCAGCACAACAGGAGGTGGTTGCTCCAGCTCCTTGGCATGTATAGCTGTGGTTAGTCGACGCAGATTGTGCGTTTTACGACTCGACAACATCTGCTGAATCTGATCAACCCGACTCGGTACCTGTACCTCCTTACTCCGCGGAACATTCCATCGCTACGCAGCGACAATTTTCTTCGCCAGCTACAGCCCTACTGACTGCCCTCACGGAGGCTCGCTCGTTAATTCGGACTGAGCTGACTGTGAAAACTCCTGATGGCGGCCAACAAACTTCTGGATTAGTAGATTGCGCTGCGACACTTGATTTTGTGTCTGAGGAATTCGTACGACGCTTTGCTTTACAGACTCGGAAGTCTGTGACTAAGACCCTAGTTCGCCTCGCCAACGGCCAACGAGTGACTTCTACGACAGTCTGCGATGTTACTTTTGAACTGGCTCGACACGAATTTCACCGGACTTTTTACGTCTTACGTGATTTACGTGCTGCTGATTTAATCATGGGTTTACCATGGCTTGATGACGAATCGGCCTCTTTACAGTTTGGTACAACCATGGTTTTTACTCTAATGGACGGCACAGTTGTAGAGACTACACTCGAGGAACGACGCCCTGAGTGTTTGCTACTCTCATCCACTAAGGTTCAGAAACTCATGCGCAAGACGCGCCGTAGCAGGGGACGTCATGCTGAATTTTTTGTCATTGAACTTACATCAGCCGTTGACCAACCAACCGACTTTCAAACTGGAGAGGAGCTAACAACAAAACGACGTGACAACTTCCGGTCGTTACTCTACGAAGACTTCCCGGAGTAAGTGCAACATGTCGACTCTCCGCACATAAGCCGACAGTGGGATCATCCCATTGAAACAACTGGCCCGATGCGACGCCAACGGCTGAACAGATTATCACATGCAGAGCGCGCTAAGCTAAACCGACAGCTCAAAGACGCAGTGGAGGTTGGTCTGATCCGTCCCAACTACAGTGAGTTCGGCTCGCCAATTCTTTTTGTGCGGAAAGTTGATGGCTCGCTACGTATGTGCATTGACTACCGTGGCCTTAATGAGTTACGCGTAAAGATGCTTACCCACTTCCGCGTGTGGACGACACGCTCGACGAACTTAAGGACGCGAACTTTTACACCCACCTCGACCTCGCCTCTGGCTTCTGGTAAGTTCGAGTGCGTGACCATGACATCCACAAAACGGCGTTTCAGACACCTGAAGGCTTAATGGAATGGGTCGCTATGCCGTTTGGCTTGTGCAATCCACCAGCTACGTTTCAGCGGATGATGAATGACATACTTCGCGACTTTTTACATAAGTTCGTTACCGTCTACCTCGATGACGTTTGTATCTACAGTCGAACTATGGAGGAACACCTGGAGCACCTGCGTCTCGTTTGACAACGCTTTAAGGAGGAGGGCTTGAAATTACGCCATATGAAGTGCTTTTTCGGACTGCAAGAGATGGAGTACCTTGGCTATACTCTGCCAGCCGGTAAAATTTCGGTTTCCACGAAGAATGTCGAGGCCGTTGCAGACTGGCCAATGCCCAAGACGCAGAAGGAGGTTCGCAGTTTCGTACAGTACTGCAACTTTTACGCCAGATTTATATATCATTTCAGCGACCTTACGGCTCCATTGACGGACTTACTGCGGAAGTCCCAGCCACAGAAGGTTACGCTGACGCCTACATGTTTGGAAGCCTTTGAGACTCTCAAGTTACGGCTCATTTCCGCGCCATGTCTTATCCTTCCGGAGGTCAGCTCGGACGCGACGTTCACCGTGGCTACAAATGCTTCAACAGTGGGGATTGCAACAGTCCTATTGCAAGACCAAGGAGGAGGTCTTCAACCTGTCTCGTACTGGGCGCGTAAGCTGAATTCAGCTGAGCGTGGAAACCAGCCCGGCCGCCACTTGGACGGTCATCACCGATAATATTGGCAGACTTAACACCAATGTGTATTTGAGTATTGAGCTAAAGTTATCCATGCGGGTGTCCACGCCTTCGGCAAAAGTCCGGGTGGCCGCGTCCTTGGTGTCCACGTACGTCCGGGTTGCCGTGTCTTTGGCGTTCACGCACGTCCTCGTGTCCGCGTCCTTGGTGTTCACGTACGTCGTGGTGCCAGCGTCGGTATCGTCCACATACTTCTTAGTGGCAGCGTCGGCGTCGGTTGTCGGTGCGCCCACTTGTTGGAGACGGATGCCGCTGAAATTAGCACTAGTGGTTACTACTAGAGCCTCCGCCATGAACACCAAGGCGGTCAAAGCCACGGTGAAGATGTGCTTCCAAGGCGTATCGGCAGTGACTAAATCAAATAAATTCGGCCCGTTTGGGATAATATCGCCGCATTTCAAACTATTGCTGCCGATCGACAACATCGTTGGCGTCACCAAGCTGAAATAGTTTGACCATCCGGGGCATCCAAGTAGGTCAAACCACCGGGCGTTTTCTGCCACATAGAACCGCAGGAAGTGGTACGGAATGGCTTCGTCGTCGTAGTGCGGCGTGTTTCCCGACACGCGCACCCGTTGGAAGAAGCCGAATAGGAAGCGCCTGAGGTCTTGACCTAGATTGTACGTAGAGTCGCTCACCACGATGTCGAAGTTAGATTGATCCGCGGGGTCCATGAACTGCCCGATGTCCGAATACGAAAACTTGGAGACCCACGCCGGCATGTCCGTCAGCCCGCCCCACGACGTCGTGCCCGCCGGGCCCGCCGGGCCGACGATCGATTGGCCGTTTTGTCCGACAGCTCCGGGGAAGCCCCTCGGTCCGTGCTCTCCAGGTGCACCCTCGACGTCGGCGACGGCATCGTCAACGTACTTTTTAGTCGCGGCATCGGCGTCTGCTATCGGGGCTGCGACGTTTGTGACGCGACGGCCGCCCGCGTTCACCCCCCGGTCGGCGAAGATCTCCTCGCCGTAGACAAGCACCCCGGAGGTGCGCACGCGCCGCCATCGGGCCTCGGAGGAGCCGAGGTCGAACACCGCCTGACCGTTGGGCTCGAGGTCGCCGCTCTTAAAGTTGTTGCCGCCGATCGTCACCGTGTCCGTGGTGCCACCGAGGCCAAAATAGGTGGTCCAACCGGGCCGCCCCGGGAGGTCCGCCTACGTCGCAGCCCCTCCGTCATCCGGCCTATCGGTAAGGTCGTTGTACGACCCGCTGAAAAAAGTGGGCTTGTTCAACACGTCCGCCCACTCCACGTCGCCGACTGTGAGGGACAAGTCGTTGTTGAATCCCGACAAGCTGACGCCCCCTTGGCTAGTGGTCACCCATCTTGGCTTTCCAGTCAAGTCGTTGTACGAGCCGCTGAAGAATGCGGGCTTGTTCAACACGTCCGCCCACTCCACGGCGCTGATTGTGAGGGACAAGTCGTTGTTGAACCCCGACAGGTTGACGCTCGCTTGGCTAGTGGCAACCCATGTCGGTTTGTTCAACACGTCGGCCACTACACGTCATCGTCCGTCAAGGACAAGTCGTTGTTGAACCCCGACAGGTTGACGTCCCCCTGGGTCCATGTCACCCATGCCGGTCTGTCTGTCAAGTCGCTGAACGAACCGGTAAAGAATGTAGGTTTGTTTAACACGTCAGCCCACTCCCCGTCATCGGCCGTCAAGGACAAGTCGTTGTTGAAACCCGAGAGGTTGACGTCCCCTTGGGTCCCTGTCACCCATGTCGGCTTGTCTGTCAAGTCGTTGAGTGAGCCGCTTAAGAAGGTAGGCTTGTTCAATACGTCGGTCCACTCTACGTCGTCGGCCGTCAAGGACAAGTCGTTGTTGAAACCCGAGAGGTTGACGTCCCCTTGGGTCTCTGCAACCCATGTCGGCTTGTTGGTTATATCGGCCCACTCAGACGAGCCGGGTGGGCCTTGGGGGCCTTGGGCACCGTCATGTCCGTCGGTACCGTCCTTTCCGTCCTGTCCGGCCGGGCCAGGTGGTCCGACGGACCCAAAGAGATGTGGTTTGTCCGTCAAGTCGTTGTACGAGCCTGACTTTGCCACGGTGGCAAAGCTGGGGAGGTCACTTAAATCGTTGTATGACACCGTCACCGAATCGCCCTCCAACAAGACTCGGCGCGACGTGCCACCTGCATCGAGGACCGACACGGAATCCGCGAAGACGTTCACAAAATGCCCCTCGAGCCACGGGGTTGTCGGCGCGCCAATCTTTTGAAGGGGTGTGCCTGGGTCCGGCTCGTGTTGGATCATGTCGCCGTTCACGATGATGCCGTTGCTAAGGGTCGCCTCGTCAATTCAATCTAGGGAAACGGTTGTCGGGTGCTCGTATTCCACGAGTTCAAACGCGTAATTGAGAATATCCTCCAAACTGAATTCACCCTCAAACTCTAGAAAGCTTGTTATAACGATGTTGGAAAGGCTGAGGACCGTAAGCTTGTCCACGGAAAAGTCCGTCTTCTCGGTTTTCGGAATGAATTCTTGTAAAGTATTACTTAAGCTCGTGCCATCCAAATTTATGTCCTCGGCGAATACAGTTTTCCATTCGTTCGTTTCGCTGCCGAGCGAGTGAATCGGCCCCAGCACCGGAACCGTCGTCGGTAAGAGTGACGCGCCCACGGATATGTCGGTATCAAACCCGATCGTTGTGATGTTATCGGTGCGGATGTTCGCCGCGCTGAAGTTGTCGGAAAATCCAGTCACCGTGTCTGTGAGCGCTGTTAGATCCGTAGTCAACCCCTCGATGTTCGAGTCTTGTTGATCATTTTCCGCCTCGTCCACTGTTAGGCGGCCCGCTAACTCCCGGTACATGGATTCGATTTGGGTTAGGTTCACCTCCACCTCCCGACGGCCGTTGAGTTGAAGCGGCGCTGATGCTTGCCGAGATTGGTTCATCGCTATTTCTATTAAAGGCTATTTTTAGTGTCGCCGTGGACCGTCCACCGTTGATATTCAATGTTCGGCCGTCATCATCACTTAGGCGAATGCTCACGTAGCTTAAATATCGGTTGTACACATCCACGAACGCGTCGGAGCTAAAGTGATCAATTTCATTGAATTATGCGGAGTTGGGAATCTTCGTCAGGATGTCGCCATCACGCCGCGTCCGGGGGTCGCGGTTTTGAGTTAATAAGTTTCTATGCACGAAGACACTGCTCGTGCGCGTCAAGTCCACGATACGACTAGCGGTGAGCTTTGAATGAAAATCGTCGGATATACTTGCCGATGCTCCCACATCCAATCCGAGGAGGTGTTGGCATGTTGTCCCCGGTTTAACAACCAAGATCGTCTCAGCGTTATTCGTTCCCTCAAACGTGAGCCGGTTCGTGTTTTCGTCATAACTAGCCACGTACTCATCGAGTCGTCCATCGCTGAGAAAGGCGACGATGTCGTCGACTGATAAGTTACCGTGTGGGAGTTTGATGGTCACATCATCTGACCGGATCTGACCCCCGTCGTCATAATGAAGAACTAGCGTGTCATTCCCCTCAAAGATGCTATAATATGTGTGCGGCAACCACGCATTCAATAGTCGCACTTGAAGCGTGTGGCCTAAGGGTACGGTGATAGGGTCAAGCAGAGAAAACAAGTGTGTACCGTCATCGAGCGTCGCGTCGGCGTATGCCGTATCTAAGTACAATTGTTGCAACATGGTTAAACAATATCGAAGAAAAACTGCGCCCCTGGCCGGGTGCCCCGGGCCTTATCTTCGATGGAATGGCGAGACGCATACGCAACCCCCAACGCTTTGTTAAACGATGTCGAAGAAAAACTGGGGGGCGTAACTAATTGCTTTTGATTGTTTATCCTTTTCCCGCTTCTCAGCCTTCGCCTTCATGGCGCGTTGAAGAGCGGCTTTCATCTTTTCGCTCGCTTCTCGTTTTGTTTTTGTAGTCCCGCGCCCATGGCCGGGCGCCCCGGGCCTATCTTCGTTGGACGCTTCGAGTGGCTCATTGAAAATAAGCGCCGAGGGGGGGCGCAACCCCCCAGCGCTCGCTACTCGTTTAGTTTTTGTAGGCCCGGGCTCCGGATTAAGGTCCTCGTCTGCCTTTTGGTTGATCTTGCCGGCCGAAACCTCTCCAACAGCCACATCGCTCCCCCCAACATCGCCAAGTACCTCAGTAACGGCGTGCTCTGAACCGTCTCCGTCACTGTCGTCGCCGCGTTCGAGATGGCTTCGTCCCATATCATTTATTTCTGCACTAGAAAATAAATAGAGCGATGACGGCTACTTCCTCTCTACTTGAGTCTATCGGGTCGGAGGTAGTTCACGGTGAAGCGGTTTCGTCCGTGGCTGCGAGTACGCCCGCCCGATTGATCCCCATTTGCTTTCCCAAAACTCGAGCTATGGAAGCGTTGCTTGGTGGAAAGAAAACTACGGCGGGTTTGAGTTCAGCGATGAGCATTACCGTGTATTGGAGGTTGTATCATGGGGGGTGTCTCCAAAAGAAATCAGACGATACTACAAAAGGAAGAACGTAAAATGCGGCTCGTCATCGAAAAAAGATCGACATTCACAGTGAAACCTCCGGCCTTTCTGTGTGACAAGAAAATCCACGACCAAGTGGTCGACCCGTAACCAAATCGCCCATTTTTCATGGCGATTATCGGATATGCGGGGACAGGTAAGACCTCCATGCTCGTCAACTTATTGTCAAGCAAGCAAGCGTACCGCAAGGCCTTTCATCACGTCCACGTCGTTATGCCACCACATAGCGTGGCGAGTTTCAAGCGTATCATCTTCGAGAACCACGACATGATGTATGACGAATTGGATATTGGTACATTGGAAGGAATCCGAGAGGCGGTGAAGCAATCGGCCGAGCAAGAGAAAATAGTTTGCTGGTCCTCGACGACGTGACCGCGTCATTAAAGGAAAATGAAATCCAGCACAGCATTCGCGATTTAATATACAATAGACGTCACTACAGGCTCAGCATAATAATACTCATTCAATCTTACAATGCAATGCCATTAGGCATCCGCAAGACCCTCAGCCATTTTCTCCTATACAAACCTCGGAATAAAAAGAAGACAACGGCAATATTCGAGGAGCTTGTATCATTACCCCGGGAAGAGGCGGACGAGGTGATGCGCTTCATATTTGACCGGCCGTTCGCGTTCATGTTTGCAGACACAAGTACGGGGGAGATGTATAAGAATTTCGGCCTTATAGGTATACAAGATGCCGCGGCGAAAAACCAAGACCTCGAAACCGACAATGGGTAAGAAACCGACGCGCAAACAACCCTCTCCCCCAAGACCTCGCAGGAGATTTGTTAACCGCAAATAAAACGTACGAGTGAACGTCGTACAAACCGTCACAAATGGCGGACCCACTCCGGAAACTCAATCGGAGCCTTTCACAAGGGGATGGACCATGGGAATTTCAGCCCCACCTCCGCCGCCCCCGATGCCGCCGCCGATCATTATTCAGCAGCCGATACCACCAAATTTGCAACAAGACCCTTTTCAACACGCGAGAGAATCTATTACCCACGTCAAAAGAGAGCTGCTACATTTCATACCAGTACCCGAGCCCCCGGCGACGGAGGCGACAAACCCGAATTCGTCGGGTGTACCCTCGGGTGAAGAGACCTTCGCGAACTGGGGACGTTCTTTGGAACGACAAGTCGCCGAGTCTCAGATCGTAAAAATAAAGGAACTTCTAAAATTGGCTAAGGAATTGGGTGTCAAAATCAGTCCCGGACAAAAGAAGTCCGGCAAAGAAGCATTGGCCCGGTATATCGATGGGGAATTGGCAAAAGGGAAAATGAAAAAAGGGAAATCTCCTATGTAAGATGGCAGGATAGGCGAGAACCCCCCAAGAGGCTCCTCGATTCCCCTCCGGGGGTACCCTCCTATGTAAAAATTCCCGGATGTACGAGGAAAAACACACGCGAAACATTAAAATCTGAGCATATATCAAACACGCAAAATGAAACTTGGACGCTTTATCGGCGAAAAGCTTCATAGTCTACGCTGTCTCGGGCAAAAAGTAGCCCACGGTGTTCACGTCGTCGGTAGTAAGCTCGGTGGATGGATGCTGTCCGCGGCCGCACCGGTCGCCACCTTCAATCCTGTTTTGGGCGCCGGTATAGCATCTGCAGGTGCGATTGCTAGCGGGATCGGCGGATTAGCCGGAGGTGTTGAAGGAGCTCTGAATACGGGGACAGTCAATCTTGACAGCATGAAGGGGCACGTAGGGGCTATACGATCGGCGTACGGACAGATGCGACGTCCCGGCTCAAAACTCGAGAGAGGCTAGCATTTTTCTGTCACGATACTATAAATAACACAATGCAGAACGAAAGCCGCAGCTCTCTCAGTGACTCGTTTGTGTACGGGAACAAGCCGAAAGCTGCACCCGCCACCAAATTGAGAGTTGATATATTTCCGGAAAATGGAACTTCCGGGTTCAATCCTGGAAACACTATAAAGTTCGTCATTCCCACATTAAATCGAGGCCAGTATTTGAACACGCGTCAAAGCTACCTCAAGTTCAAGTTGCAAAATCTCGACAGCACGGCGGCAAACAAGCTGACACTTGACCACTCGGCGCATGCGGTTATCCGCTCGCTAAAGGTGTCCGTGTCCGGTGGGGCCGGCGGGTATGTGCTCGAGCATATCGAAAAGTACAATGCCTTGTTTCACGCACTTTTCAACCAAGAAGTGAATGGTGACGCGTCCCGGGTGTTTTGTATTGCGCTGATGAGCGCGGTCATCGGAAGCATGCAGCAAAAGTACCTGCCGGTAGGTGCGATGGCTAGAACTCACTTGACCCTCGAGCTCACCCTCGGAGATGTAGAGAAGATCTAGGACGGTAACCGACCGTGGGCGGTAAAGGACGTGGAGTACGTGGCGGAAATGATTCATCTCGACCCGATGGTCGACCGGGAACTCTTGGCGGTGAACAGCGGCGGTATCGTCGTGCCCTTCAGCACTTACTCCAAGCACCGCTAGATTGCTAGTAATGGCTCGGGATCGATGTCCATGGCCTTTTCTTCCCCGTATAAGTCGTTAAAAACCCTTTTTGCCATTTTCCGAAAAGATGAATCGAGCTACGATGCTAAGCCATACGTGACGAAGCGTGCCAATCCGATCGGCGACATCGGAAGGTACCAGTTCACAATCAATGGCGTCCTTACTCCATCTAAGCCCGTGGAAGGCAACTCGGAAGCATGGGCCGAGGTTATGAAAGCATTTCACGCTTACGGCGCGATCGATCACATCGGGTAGCTCACGACCGCTGATTGGATAGCTAGAGAGGGGAAGTACCTCATCGGGTGTGATCTAGAGAGTCAAAGCCACAAAAGCATGTTTGCGCAGAATGGTGTAGACGTGTCGACATCTGTATCTCACCTCATTGTTCAATTCAACGCGCAGCTCACATCAAGTCTTATTGTCGACGTACTTTCCCACTATGACAGCTTCATTGTAACCGGGCCCGGCGGGCTCGTGAACGTGGCGTACTAAACATTTTATTCCATACTAGCAAATGGTCGCGGGTCGCAGAATCGTCGTTAGCACCCAAGAGCGGTTGGGCGGAGAGAAATATGCCTCCACCGTCCAAACGCCCGCTTTTCAGAACGGTAGCGGCTTCCAAGGCCAACCCCATGTTCGCCTCGCGCTGGAGTGGTGCACACCGATCACCGGGTTCGCTGTTTTGGAGCCCGACCCCCTTTCTATCATATTGTGCTCACCGTCGATCCAACAATCAAACTCTTACAAGAGTTGGGATCCCGCGAACAACGATTCAGTATTGGCTCTTTTACAATCTTGGCGTGGCGGCAATGTATTTGGCGAAACAGCGGATAGCTCTTATGTCCAAAGCAACGTGTGTGCCGGGATATGTGACGGCTCGTAGCTAGTACGCGGGGACATGTCTTTCTACCTCCTTCAGGGCCCGACATAGCTCAGAACTAGTGTGCTTCCGTGGACACCAATTGTCATTAACGACTACACCTTCAGCTTCGTTTTCTGGGTGGACGAGCCTGAGCGTAGCTTTTCCCCGTCCTTCTTTCATGTGTGGATGAATGTTCGTGGACCTAACGAAAGGGTCCCCGTCGACTTCCGCTCTTTCCGTATGGACCGAAACGACGGCACAAGGTGGCAAGTCGCGGTCTCGCATTGCTCGTTGATTTACCTCTACGGCACGCAAGCCTGTGGGCTAGCAATCACGAGCATAACCTTCGTCGACGACCCGTACCAGGGTCGGAGTGTGCTCGGACTTCTCCCAGGATCACGCGCGCAAGACGCGTTGAGCTACGTGGGCCAAAAGCTCAGTCTCAAAGGGGTGAACGAAGACACGGTGGGGATTCCGATCCGGCGGCCTCTAGACAACGTGGGCGAGATTGACCTTCAACTGCGGACTACTACGCTATTTACCGAGCTTGATGAAGGCGAATCAATTGCGTACGTTTTATGTCTCACCGTCTACCAAATACATGACGAAGAATGACCTTCCGCCATACGCTCGGAACGGCGAAGTTCCCTGGAAGTGTTTTTCGCCCGGGGCTGCACGAGGGTTTTGTGGAAATCTTTGAGGCGCAATCAGAAACCACTGGCATCCTCGACGTCGATGAGGACAATTCGCCCCCGGAACTGGTGGAGAGCTCGACATAGGTCAACCCCGCCGACGCCTTCAGTGTTACCATCACACTTTCTTTCTTCGACACGTAGTAACATAATGCCACTCATCCAGACAAACCTACGGTTGTCGGACACTAACCGACCCGACATAACCACGTATCTTCCACCATGGAACAACCTACTAGGCTTTAGTACGAGCATCCGACAAAATAGCATCGGGAACACGGTGGAGGATGCCCGGATGCTTACAATGATTGACGTGAGCGGACTTGACATCATACCCGGCACATTTTTTCTTAGGTGAAAACAAAAATGAGTGATAGTGACATTGCCGTTCAAGTGGATAACCCTTTGTTAGAGAAGTGGTGTACACATGCGAAAAGACTTAAGCGCATGCACCAAGCCGCGCACTCCCTCTTCAAGGGTCGTGCAGATTTGTCTCTCTTCACGACGGTGGCGCTCAGCCTCGGAGTCGGTTGCGTGAACCTCACGTACGGCATCGGGCAGCCTTCGGCTACCGCCGGGGTACCCGCGATCGTTAGCGGTTGTTTGTCCTTACTCAGCGGGTCCGTGACGGCCTTGAACAGCGGGCTTGAGTGGTCGAACAAAGCGGAGCGCCACGACAACTACGCATCACGGTTCGGGGAAGTGGTCCGGGACATCAACACAAAATGTACTTGCGTCGCCTGTAAGATGCCGAGTACGTATCGGAGGGAGATTTCATCCGCCACATGTCAACGGTGATGAACCGGCTTGAGGAGAACGCACCAAATATTCCCGGGTGCATTGAAAAATCTTACTCTAATCCAAAATCAGTGGCGTCACCGAGGTACGGCTTTACCGCAACACCATTGACACGGTCCCTACAAGTTACACCAACGTCACCGCCGCGGTGCTCAACTCGTTGACGAAAAACCACGCCACTGGCGTCAAACTATACTTGGATGGCGTCACCACGGTGAACGTGCTCGAGGGTTTGATCCACTACTTTTGGGTGGAGCTCATTGATGCCCGCGGTAATACGGCGGGGCCACAGCCGGTCGGAGACGTGCGTATCCGCAATGAAATCCTCGACACGAAATTGGCGGACCACGGAAACAACATAGTTGCCGAGGGCGATATGATATTATTCAACGGGTCAAATTCCTACGCAAGGTTCGCCGATATCGGTGAAGAGGGGGTAGACTACGGCGAGTACGTACGGTCCTGAACATGGTCGATGACGTTTTGGATCAAGCCGCTAGTCGACTCCTCCGAACAAATCCGATTTCTAGTGTTAAGGAGGAGTGCAAATGTGGATGTATTTATGATTGCGAACACATGTTTGTTTACCTAAAGCTTCGGCGATACACAATTAAACCTTACAAAAAACATGTAGCATTTCTTCGCCATGTCGGTAGACGGTCACCACTGGACGATGCACACAAGCATAAACGGTTTGGCCCTCACAACAACATATTTGGGCGAGTGGAACATCTCGTCCTTGGAATCAAACATAATGTTCTTCGGCGTGAACAACGGTGGGACCACAGTGCCGTATGGCCCTTTTGCGTTTCGGTGGGACGGGTACGCGAGGAAAGTTACAATTGACAACCGCCCGCTGACCGGGGAAGAGGTAACGGCGATATATAATTCGACAAACCCTAATGTCTAAGTTTCTTAAGATATAACTCATGGTAAAATTATATACATCACTTTGAAAATGTTGTTGCTGTTATTCGAAAAATGTCCCCGTAATTCTCCAGCAAAGCTTCGGGAAATTACTCCTAAGGATTAAGTAATTTATAATAATATTCGGGTAATAACTTGCTCGTCAAAGCTTGGAAACAACATCAAATTGTAAATACCGAATGATTACCGGATGATGATCGGATGATTCGGGGTGTGTCGGGTAAGCTGGGAAACAACCTTAAATTGGCTGAACACCCTCGAAATGTCCCCAAAATCTGGAGAATTGATTAATTCTCCCAAGCTTTGGGAAATAACGAGGAAAACCATCTCAAATTTAAAAGGTCCCCGTACCGCCCTTTCTTCGAACACACGCTACTTGTATATCGCTCTCGTTCGACCCGGATCGATACCGGCTACGTCAATTTCTCGGGCAGTATGGGCTACCTTGAAGGAATTAATTTCGGCAAGGCGTACGGTCATCTAGTTCGTGGAGATCAGCAGTTCCCTCTTCGTTACGAGACTTTTGGAAAACCGATCGACGGGTGGATGAACAAGAACGTCCGAGCAGAGGACTGTGTTCCTGCGACGCTACACGTATCCACAACCCAATAGAGAACAAGTATGTTTGTGTTGGAAGGCACCTTACGCGGACCTCGATGCCGTATTTTGGTAGACTCTGGCGCTTCGGAAATTTTTTGCAAGGCTGAGTGGGTACGGGAGCGTCACATTCCGACGGTTTCTTGAGAGAAATACCGGATAAAATTGGCATATGGTAGTACAACTACGAGTCGCCAGCGACTACGGAATGAAGTGCTTAGTGTAAGGACCATGGACATACATTTGGACGCAATTATGACAGAACAGGATAAATTCGACATTATCTTCGGTCAACCTTGGTTACAAGCCGTCAACCCGGATATAGATTGGTCTACTAAAACGTTTCGCGACAATAAAACTTGCGAAACTATGGTGTATGGCGACGAGTACACCGTACATGTGGTAGTACATCACTTTGAGGCAGATGCGATGGCAAAGCTGCTTAGGCAACAACCAGCATACCTCTTCGTGATTGGACTACGAAAAGTACAAGACGCGGTCGACGACATCAATACCGATCAACAACCCGAGTGGACGACTTCGTTACGAGATTCCCTAAACGAGTTTAGGGACATTATTAAGGAGCCTGACGGTCTACCACCAACGCGCGAGTGCGACTTCGAGATTAACTTGGAGTGCGATGAACCACCTAAGGAGCGAACGTACCGTATGTCACTGGCGGAACTCCGAGAGATTCAGGTACATTTACAAGATTTACTCGCAAAAGGTTGGATTCGTCCGTCTAAATATCCGTACGGTGCCCCGATTTTATTTGTACGCAAAAAGGATGGTACCATGCGTATGTGCGTAGACTATCGGAAAGTCAACGACCTTACGAGGAACGACCGTACACCGTTACCCCGGATTGATGAATTACTCGACTCGCTATATGGGGCTCATTATTTCAATACGCTAGACATGTATAAGGGCTATCACCAAGTTCGAGTTAAGAAGCGCGACATACATAAGACAACATTCCGAACCCACTCCGGATTGTTCGAGTACTGCGTTCTACCCTTTGGACTCTATAACGCCCCAGCTGGATTCCAAGCGATGATGAATCGAGTTTTGGCCCCCGTATCTTGGCAAGTTCTGCGTGGTATATCTTGACGACGTGCTGATCTATAGTAAAACGGCCGATGAACACCTCGAGCATATTCGACTCGTGTTACGAGAGCTGCAGTGACACAAGTTGCATATCAAACTCTTCAAGTGTTACTTCGGACGATCGAGCGTCAACTTCCTGGGACATGTGGTGGAAGTTGGACATATCCGAATGGACCCCGACAAAGTGGAGGCAATACATAATTGGCCCCGGCCAAAATTTGTTACAAAAGTACGTGGATTTCTTGGACTTGCTGGATATTACCGGAGGTTTATCAACCATTTCGCAACCCTGGCAACCCCATTAACGGATCTGACCAAGAAGACACCGGAATTTCACTGGACCCCTCTAGCCCATTCAGCATTCTAGCAAATTAAAGACGCAATGGTACGTGCACCAGTCTTTGTAATTCCTGACATTTCTCCTAATGCAAGGTACACTATGTACACGGATGCTTCTCGATTCCCAGTAGGAGTTGTGATGTTACAAGACCAAGGTATTGAATTACAACATGTTGCGTACCATGCTCGAAAGATGTACAAGCATGAGGTACCCTACCCTATCCACGAACAAGAGCTACTGACAGTTCGCGACGATCTACTGAAATTCCGTTGCTACTTAGATAGCGCGGCGGGATTTACGGTAATTACGGACCCCGACACGTTGCGGCACTTCTTTCGGCAGCGCGATTTGTCTACTCGACAGGTGCGATGGCTTCAAGTTTTAGCGCCTTATCATCGACTGATGAACATCGTGTACAAGGAGGGAGCTGGCAACCGTGCAAACGCTATGTCTCGCCGACTTGACATGAAGGACTCATTACAAAAGCTGCAACTATTGCGCGATTGGACCAAATACGAAGCAGAGTGCGAGTTACACGCGCAATTTTTTCCTTGGAGTCCCGGTTACATCATGACTCTGGACTTTATGCGGAAATCAAAAAGGCTTATGACTCGGATAAATACATGCTTATCCGGAAATCTCTGCCTACTTGACTGGTACGTCAATCAAATGGACTCTTGTACGCCTACGGGACACGACTGTATGTGCCGAACGTCCCTACATTGCGATCAAGAGTACTGTACGAACTACACGACGCACCGACCGCGGGATATCCTAGTATTATTCGACTATTGACAGCTCTGCCCCGGACGTTTTGGTGGCCTAACATGAAGCGGACAATACAACACTATGTACGCAGCTGTGTTACATGCCAACGTAACAAGGCAGCGCGACACAAGCCTTATGGACTCCCTCAATCGCACGAGGTACCGACCAATCCCTTTGAACACGTATCGCTTGACCTCATTACGGACTTTCTTCAGTGCGATGGGTATGATGTTGTGGTGGTATTCATCTGTATGCTTACGAAACGGACGATTGTCGAGCCAATTACGAAAACGATTACAACGGAGCAATTAGCGAAAGTTATGCACCGCGCTGTTTTCCGGCATTTTGGCTCACCACGGAAATTAATATCCGATCGAGTCCCCCGGTTTATGAGCGACTAATGACAAACCCTATTTAGGGCTATTGGCACCAAGCTTAATATTTCTACGAGCTATCATCCTCAGACAGATGGCCAAACTGAACGAGTAAATCGGACATGGGAGCAAGTCATACGATGCTACGTGCATCCTTTGCGCAACGACCGGGTTCAACGCCTGACCAACGTGGAGTTTGCGATCAACGCAGCGGTTTCTACGTCAACGACTATGTCTCCATTTAAGGCGACGCTGTGATTCGAGCCGACATCTCCAACGACGGCTACATTTGAAGATAACGAGCCTAGCCTTACGTTACCGTAGCAAGTAAAGATTCTAGTCGAGATGCACAGATTTGCCCACGACTGCGCCAAAGCAGCCCAAGCACATATGCAAGAAGCTACAAATCGGCACCGGTTACCATTACCTTTTACAGTTGGCGAAAAAGTTAAGCTCAAGGCGACAAATCTACGATTTGTTCAACAACCATGTTCTAAACTACGAGACCGCTACATTGGACTGTTTCTCATTACGGAGGAAGTTTCTCCGGTTGCATTTCGGCTTAAGCTATCCCCTAGAGTACGGATTCACGATGTCGTACACGTCAATCAGCACGAAAATTGGAATTCAGACACATAACATGCCGACTTTGCTCAGCCAATTCCGATTGTGCACGATGCGAAGCGATTCGAAGTCGACCAAATACTCGATGTGGCTTTAAACTCCAACGGCACGGGACTTTTGTTCAAAGTTCGTTGGGCATCACCGTTCAACGTACCTAGCGAGGACACTTGGGAGCCCATGCAAACAGTCAACCACTTAAACATCTCTTCCGAATTTCTTCCAACGGATGTTCATCGAGAATTTTCTGGGAACTTTGACTTTGTCGGATTTCGCAACCGCTGGCCTACAAGAACCCCCAAGAAACCAAGACCATGAGTACTGCACAACGAGGACGTTGGTGCTTAAGGAGGGGAGAGTGTCATATCTTAGCCCATTTAGCTAAGTGCTAGTATCTGACATTATCTACTTCCTCTGAATGGTACCAGTATCTCAGCGATATTCAATGACTTTTGTATTGTCATCACGGCAGTACCACTGTATCGCCGTATTTTCCCTTTACAGTACAGAGTTACCAGCAATATCTCTTCTAGATAGTTCGTCTTTAGATAGTTCTAGGAACTTGTGCGATAAGGTTATACAAACGGTACAAATAATCTCAGATAATCTGTATCGCTAGTAATAGGTTGGTTTAGTTAGCAGACAACACAAGCTACAAGTTCTAAGGCTGTTTCTAGAACACTTGAGACGTGGATATTTAAGACGGGGACTTGCTGGCCGAGAAGAAGACCCAGACCGGTACAGACCATATTTACGCCACACCCGGATTGTAAGAAACCCTATTCCTAAGACAATCTTACTAATTCTCTCTACGTTGTATAATTAGGTCCAGAGATTAGGTTCTACTATTAGTCTAAGGTTGCCAACTTAGTCTAGCCAAAGTAGCACCTCACATATGGGGACCGGTCAATGTCCCCTCCCCACATGGCCTCCGCTACTGCTTGCTCGTCATCGATCACCACACCAACTACATATGGGTGCGGTTCCTGAAGTCTAAAGACCACGCATATTCGGAGTTGGAAACAATCCTCTTGGACATCAAGCACTTGCATGCCCGCCATCACTCCCTGTCGGGCGCGTTCGCACCAATCATCAAGTTTGACTCCGACTCTGTGTTTGAAGCTGCTATCACTCGCCAAATGTGCGCACACCCCGGCGTCGGGGTCCAGTTCTCTGCCCCATACGCCCACCATATGCTCGGCAAAGCCGAACGTCCTTGGCGCACTATCCGGGACAATGCGTCGGCGATGCTCCACAACATGGCCGTTCCCAATTCCATGTGGTCGTGCGCTGTTGTGTACCTTCGCAACCGCACGCACAGTCGCTCAGTCGGGCCCAATGGTGGCGTCCCCCTCACACTCCTTACGTCGTCTGTGCCCGACGCCTCCAAGTTCCGCGTCTTCGGCTGCGCCGTTATCGCGAAGGTGCCCGACAAACAACGTCGGAAATTCAGTTAAAAAGCATTTCGCGGCGTCATGGTGGGCTATCTCCCTAACGCACCCGGGTACCGTGTCTACAACCCGGAAACACGTCGCATCACCACTTCCGTCCATGTTGTCTTTCATGAAGACACCCCAGGCTTCGTCACACAACCCTCCGACGACTCGGTCATCACCGACTCTTCGGCATACGTATCCGCAGCTTCACCCCTATCCCACGCCATTGACCTCACGTTACCAACACCCCCCCCCCCCCTGCAGCCCCTCGCCATGCTTGGCTACACTCACACCCCATTCGATACGGCGATATGGTTGCCCACTTGTCCGACTACCCCCCGACCCTCGTGACGGCGTGTTGCGATCCTGAACAAGGCAAAGCTCAAGAGGACATCTTTGAGCACCCTCGCGTTCCAGACCTTGTCACGGGTCCCCCGCACACACCTGCAGGCACGTCCCCTATTGCCGTCGCCCTCCTCTCCGCCCGGGAGTGTGTGGAACCGAAATCCTACCGGGCTGCGCTAGACAGCGCCCAAGCCCCCCAGTGGCAAGCAGGTCTGCAGCAGGAGTATTCCTCCCTCATCGCCAACGGCACGTGGGAAATTGTGGACCTCCCCCGAGGCCGAATGGTCGTTAACAACATGTGGATCTTCAAAGTCAAGTCGGATACCGCCGGCGACGTCTCCCGCATCAAAGCGCGGTTCGCCGCCAAGGGGTGCAGCCAACGCGCTGGACTGGACTACACAGAGACGTTTTCCCATGTCATCCACATGGCCAGCCTGCGTCTCTTCCTGGCCATCGCAGCCGCTCGCGACCTTGAACTCTGCGAGCTTGACATCGACACAACGTTTCTCTACGCCCCCATCCATGAAGACGTGTACATCCGCTAGCCCCTCGGCTTCAACGATGTCACGTCCAAAGTGTGTCACCTCAAGCGCTGCCTCTACGGCCTCAAACAGTCCCCCGCGAGTTCAACATCCTACTTCGTGCATGGCTCGTCGACCATGGATTACAACAATGCGTCTCCGACCCGTGCATCTACATCTACCGTACCGGCCACGTTTTCGCCATGATCGCCCTATACGTCGATGACATTCCCGCTGTTTGCAATGATGCCACTTGGCTCGCATCGTTCAAAGCTCAACTCGGAGCACGGTTCAAGATCAAGGACCTCGGCGACCTCTCTCAACTCCTCGGCCTGCACATTACCCGCGACCGCTCCACGCCTTAGTCAACGAGAAGACTACGCACATCGGTATGAAGTGGCACTTCCTCAAAGACCACGTGGAGCAGGGAACCATCAAGTTGACGTACCTCCTTAATGGCTAGATGGTGGCTGACATGCTCACCAAACCCCTCCCATGACCTGCACTGGAAAGACACCGAAGTGCAATCCTTGGAGGACAAGACCCAATGCAACGCTTCATCCCGTAGCTGCTTTAAGGGGGAGTGTTGTAAGTAATACCGTATAACTATTAGTTGCAGATAGCTAATGTAAGCTACTCTAGATATGATTAGTACATGTCTAGATCGGACATACTGAAAAACTGTTTGACTCGGTACAGAGCAGTCGCTAGGCTACAACTCTCACACTTTTGTCATCCCGACACCACGCATGTAGGTTGGTTGTCTCTCTGACTGTCATGTTTGCGTGACTGTGACTGTAACAACGTTTGCGTGAGTTGCCTTCCACACTAACCGTGTTTGCATGGTTCAATAGACCCTCCCTATGGACCATGGCTTCCTCTCCGGCCTTGCGCACATGCACCCCCCCCCCCCCCCCTTGGGGTGGCTACGGACGTCTACCCTAGTCTTCTGGGCAGCCTCTAGTACGCGGCCGTATGCACGCGTCCCGATGTTACCACGGCGTTGAGCATCCTTGGCTCCGCCCAAGCATCTCCCACGGGCGCTCACATGGTGGCCATAAAGAAGGTATTTCGATACCTCCATGGCACCGTCGACATGCGTCTGACATTGGGGGGGGGCACGGACCATAATCTCATACTTACATGCTTTGCCGACGCAAACATTGCAAACGACAGCTGCACCCGCAAGTCGAGTTCGGGCTATCTCTTCACCCTCGGACGCGGGCCCATCAGCTACAAGTCTAAACAACATACTTTTGTGGCCCAATCCGCTTGTAAAGCCGAGCATTACTCTTCGGCTGACGCCACCAAGGAGGGACTCCACGTCCGCCAACTTATGGGGGAAATCTTCAATCCCCCCCCCCCCTCACCGAAACCACCACCATATGGGAAGACAACCAAAGTGCCATCGCGTACTCCCAATATGCCTAGGTAAGCGAGAAGATTAAACATATCGGTATGAAGTGGCACTTCCTCATGGACCACGTAGAGCAAAGAACCATCAAGTTGCCGTACATCCCCATTGACCAAAGGGTGGCTCATATGTTCACCAAACCACTACCATGACCTTCACTGACTAGACACCGAAGTGCAATCCTGGGAGGAGTAGACCCAATGCAGCGCTTCATCCCGTAGCTACCCTTAGGGGGAGTGCCATAAATAATACCTTCTAGTTATTAGTAACATATAGCTACTACACTCCTCCACAAAAGTCCGGACATGCATTATGTTAAGCATAAGCTAGTCAAGAACACGCCCCCCTCTCAGCACGTCAAGCACGACGATACCCGAGTACCACCCAATTGTAGGGGAGCCGAGAAGCAAGCAGTAAGCCGCCATCCGGGGTGGTTAGACCTCAGCTCAAAGCGGGTGTTGTCTGTGGAGTTTGTCGAATTAAGCCCATAAATCCCCGGGAAACTTTTTGAAACATACACTCATCATTTTGAGCGCCACGCTTGGGCATTGCTCAAGCACTCATACCAAGCTGCATATTACTCTGTGTTCCACATAACCGTATTTTTGGGGGCCTTTTGGAGGGGATTTGGAGGCGTGGGTGCCGTGTTCAATGCGCGAGGCTTGGTTTGCGGGTGTGTGAATATAGCACGGACGTTCACGCCGCTGGCGCGGGTGATTTTTTTGGAAAGCAAGCGAGCAAAACGCACATGACGCAGGTTTGGAGAAGCACTGCACGCCGTAAACATGCGAGGGCGTTTGGCTTAGGGGAGGGGCGAGGTCCAACTTGGCCGTTAGGGACGCATCACGTTGACGGTGGTGTTTGGAATGCTTGGGTATGTGCTTCGGCCAACCGCACCCGCCCCACGCGTGGCACGCGTCGGGAATTAGGCTCGGAGGTCAATATGAATGAAGAATTGGTAAGCATTTATCGACAAACCCCGCACACATCGTCTCAGGAGGTGAGCCGACGTCGATGGGTGTTGCTTGGCACTGCGGCTCATCTTTGCCGGAATAACTTGTAGTTTGAAATAATTCACAACAAATTGATTTGTGGACGTTTGTACTCCGGAGTAGTTGCGTTCGACGCGCATTGGTACGACGCGTCTAACGATACCTGTTATAAAACGTCTTGACTATATACGAGTCAGTTATGTTCGCTTGAACATTGTGGCCGAAAGCGGCTTGCCCTTGGGTTGTGCGCATATCGGTGGTAAGTCTACATACATGATTTCGTGCGCTTCCCCCACAGCGGCCTGCCCAACACCTCCTCCCTCCGTCGTCTATGCATTATATTTGCGCGACCGTCGCAGCACCGTTCATATTTCGGCGTTGTGCGCATGTTACTCTTTTCGTCTAACGAGCACGGCGACTGTTTGAAAGAGCGTGCCGCACGGGTGCGGGCGCGATTACCCCAAGTACACATGCCCGGCAGTGTTCGAATTCGCCCCTCGTAGTTGTCGGCACATTCCATTTTGCGCGCAAAAGCATTGCCTGGAATTTCAGGATATTTGTCAATAAAATCGACATATGGTTACATTTTCTACTTGCGAAGGTGCGAAATCTTATCCGGACTTTGTGGAGGAGTGTATAAGCTATTCTA
Organism: Tetraselmis chui; assembly: GCA_026401115.1. Classification (NCBI taxonomy): domain Eukaryota; kingdom Viridiplantae; phylum Chlorophyta; class Chlorodendrophyceae; order Chlorodendrales; family Chlorodendraceae; genus Tetraselmis; species Tetraselmis chui. The sequence goes on along the minus strand of JAPMLY010001122.1, from coordinate 11,023 downwards.
GACATGATTAGTACATGTCTAGATCGGACATACCGATACCCTATTCGATTCGGTACAATGCTGTCATTAGGCTACAGCTCTCACACCTCTGTTGTCCTGACACCACGCCTCGGGATGGTTGTCTTCTTGACTCTCCTATTTGCGTGATTGTGCCTGTAACTACGTATGCGTTAGTTACCTTCCATACTGAACGTGTTTGCACGGTTCAACATGTACCCGCACACCCGCTTCACCAATACGCTCAATAATAGGCGCTCTATATTTCTTGTATTCACGGCGTTGCCCATTTCATGCCCAATGATGGCATGGTGCCGGCGTGCCATCTGCCGCGGGCGAATTTAAGGCCCGTGCTAGGGTATTTTGAAAGCTCCCCGCCATTTTCACGCCCGGCAATGCAAAAGCTTCAAAGGCTAGCGATCCGCGTGCTAGGGTGCTTACACTCCAAGTCATCTGCCCCTCAAGCCCAATAGGTCCCTAGCCCGTGCTCCTTTGTTGTATTCCCGGGCACGTGGCAAGAAAACCTTGTGGACACGACATGCCATTCTCGGTATCGCCGCTTTGTAGACGGCCGGGCTCAACCCACTCAGCGGATAGTAGTGCAATTGTGCAAACATATTGAGAACCTAGTGTCGAGTAGTCTCCGGGCTTGTCGCGACACGACCTGTATCGAGCCACGCATAGAGGCGTGCATGACTTATACATGCACGAATTTCGGCCCGCAAAGTATGGGCCGCAACCCAACGTGGGTGCCCACAATAAATGCGGCGTGCCGATAAAGGTGTCCATATCATTGAACAACGCGCCGTGGTATGTTGCTCGAAAATTACTATTCTACCCCCCAATTGAGTTGTATGGCCATCGCGACAGCGTGTAGCGGGTAACTAAATGCGTGCCGCTAGTAACGGACTTTATGGGAAGTGTGTGCGTACATGTCGTCGATTCCTTTCCAATTTGGGACTTGCGTCGTGAGTTCAGGCAACGTACTTCGATGGTTATTCATGGCACACTCGGTTCCTATCTTTGTGATGCCTTGTAGGGGGGGGGTGGAAAAAATGTATTTGCTTCCCCTTTCTTATATCGTTTGTATCCTTTGTTGTTAGTGGATTCCAATGCTTTCTTTGTAATAAATATCAGGATTATATGAGTAAACCGGCAGATCTCGAAAGAGCCACTTCGCGCTATCCCGCATCATTCCGGTACTGGATTTATGGCAATTTCACCCGAGGGCATGTTTTGCCAAAGATGTCAGCTTGCTTATAATTTGGCCAAAAGACCACCACAAGCTTGGCCTTGGGGAAGATTAGCGCTAATTATGGGATGGGTGGGTTGCGCGAGCCATATGGGCGAGCGCAAAGCAGAGAGTGCCAGTGCTCGGGGGTTGCACCGGCTTAAGGGGCTGCCGCTAGCTAGTGTTGCTGGGGGCAGGGCATGGGGCGTTGCGCTAGGCGTTTCCTATGTCCTCGAGGGTTACCTCGAGGGACTGGCTAAGACGCGCCGCTTTTACAGTAACGCTTTACCGTTCATGTTTGCGTTCTGTCACATATGTAAGTTAGTTTTGCAAACCTCTAGATTTAAAACAATCTGACTATCTACCCGAGGGCACGTTTTGCCAGTATCGAAAAACTAGAGGTTTTGCGCAGCCTAGTCTTGATGAAGCGGTTTGGTTGGGACGAGCCAGCCGAAGTACTGCCACGCCGCTGGAGATGGGGTCATAGTGGGGTCGATGTATTTCCCTTCTTTGGCAGAACTGTTTTTGGCCCAACCACCCATATATTTGACGACGTGGAGGTGCAACTAGCGGACCCCGATGCAACTAGCGGCGGAGGCGGCACCTTTACGTAGGCTGTGCGATGCCCATTTGAATCCACTCGGAGGTGTGGCGCCGACGGCGTCGCATGCGTCGAGGAGCAAGGCGGAGAGTGTCGCAGCCGCTTGCCAATCGCCGGAGTTTTCGTGAGGTACGAAGCTCCATAGTGCGGCTGGGGGGGGGGGGGGGGGGGGGGGGGGGGGGGGGCTGTTGAAGAAATTCTTGCAATAGGCGGTCCGCTGTGTGCAATAAAATCCCATTAGGTCAGCGAGGGTTGGATTGGCAGCATTCGGGAAAGCGAGGATAGGTTTGTCGGCCGCGCTGCGTCTCTGATCGCCTTTAGCCTTCCGGATGAATAGCCAAATTTGGTTGGATGGCCGGTCGTCTACGAGGTCGTGTGTTAAACACCGTACGGCTGATTCGGCTTTGCAAAAAAACGCATAATTTGTGCAGACTGCCAGTAGCGCTCGAAATTGTGCGATAAGGTGGCGTGAAGTAGGCGTCCATTGGAGGTGTGTACGGAGTTTGGCGGCGGCGGTGAGTAGCGAGAGTGCTAGAGGGGCTGGTAGCGGGAGGCGTGAGTCCGTTGCTTGTAGACGTTGTTGCTGCATCTCGAGTCCGCGTCGCGCGTCGGCCAAAAATTCACCGACAGCGATCGGTTGCTGCAGGTGGTCGCGGAAAAAACTTGTTGATGGCTGAGCAGTACTGTTGTAGCGATGCAGCGGCGACGGTACCTTGCAGTCCCAACCAAGCCGTGTAACGAACGACTGACTGTGTGGTAGCTTGCAGCGGGTGGATGTTTTCTTCGTGGCAGAAAGCGGCAAATTGACGAATGCCGCTGTCGTAATTGGAGTATGTTGTCGGGGCTATGGAGCTGCTCAACATGTGTAGCGCGGTGGTACCGATTTGGTCGGTGCCCAACAGTTTGCGAAGTCGTGTAGTCATGGTAGCCGTCCACGGCGTGTGTGCGTCCGGCTCTCGTAATGTGTAGCGGACAGACCGCAAGGGCTTGGGCGGGTGGGTAACCGTAGCGCGTAGGTCTGTGAGGCTGGAGCTGGCCGTCCGCAATGTGCGTCCTATTGCGCCTCTGCGGGTGTGCAGCTAGGCCGGCGTGGCAGTCGAAAAGCCACGATGCTCCATCCTGGTCGTCCGACCCCCTCGCGTGAGCCGTGCCGCCCGGGAAATAACATGTCTCGCGAGGGAGGGTAGTGGATGGTCTCGGTGGCCAAGCTGTGTAAGTCTTGGAACCACGGTTTGTGGGGCCAGTACGGTGCGATGACGGCAACACCTGCCCCTGATTGGCGTAGTTTCGCACAGAGGGCGGAAAGAGCCGACAATGGCGGGTTGCAATAGTTTGTCTTGCGTTGCCACGCGGTGTCCGGAAGTGTAGACAATCGACGTCCTCGCATTTGGGGTCGCGCCATCGGGAGTTGAAACGTGGGAGTTGTGCGTTTTCCATCGACGCAAAACGGTCGATCGAATGTGGCCCCCAAGTTGTATGAAGGTAGTCGAATATTCGAGGGTTTAGTTGCCAGTCGTCGCGGTCGAGTTATCGGCTCGGGCTGTCGGCCCATATGTTCGCTGCCGAGCGGATGTAGCGGGGTCGGATGCTGATGTCGTTGACGTTGAGAAGGTGCCAGAGCCGGCGTAGTTCGGTCATCATGACATGAGAGCGCGTAGTCAATTTGGATAGCGTAGCCACGACGGTTGTGCTGTCCTCGTGGAGTAAGACATGTCGCCCTCGGAGTTGCGGTAGAAAGAACTCGATCGCGAGCCGCACGGCGCGGAGTTCTTTCCAGGTGATGTGTTGCTGTCGGTCGTCGTCGTACCAAAACCCGCGGGCTTGGTAGGCAGGGTTGGCGTTCATGACAACCCCCCATCCGTAACCGCCGGAGTCGGCGTGTAGGTACGCTATTTCGATTTGCTTGTAGATAGAGCGGCCGTTGTGTTGGTCGGGGATTGTACGCCACCACTCGAGGTCGCGTCGTAACTGGTGTGTCATCCGGACACGTCCGCCCCATCCATTTCGAGTAGCCAGGACGCAGTGTAGTTCGCGCAGAAAGAAACGGGCTGGCGCGATGGCGAGGTAGAGGAATTGCGCCTTGCCAACGCATGCCGCGAGTTGTCTGGCGGGCAGCCAACGAGCGGTGGTCGCCGCGCGGCCTAGTAACGCTGAAGCATGTTTGGTGAGGGCTTGTAGCTTGACGGTGGGGGCTCGAAATTCGCCGTTCAGGAGGTCGATTGTCAAGCCAAGGTGGTTGCCCACATGTGTGGGCTGCCATAGGCCTTTGTCGGGGTTGCGCTGGAGGCCGAGCCGGTGTAGCGGGGTTTCGATGCTGTCGCGTAGCAATAGAGCTGCCTTGTACGAGCTCGCCATGAATAGGAAGTCGTCCATGTAAGGTAGTAGGCGTACGCCGCGCCATCGGACGTTGCGAAGGTAACGTCGTGACGGTTTGTACGGCGTCGCGGAGTTGGCGGTCATCGGTGTAGGCGCCCGTCGCATGTAGTTTGTGAACACATGTGTGAGCTTGCAAAAAAAGTAAGCGGACCCCGACCAGCCCATCGGGAGGCAGGCGAGGCGCCACAACTCTCCTCGGTGTGAAAAAATCGCGGTCATCTTCCCAGATACCGAGCGTGTAGTAGCCGTCCGCGAGGTCGAGGGAGACGAAGTAGTTGCCCGGGCGGGACAGGTGGCGTAAGTGCTTGAGGAGGACATCTTGAATTCCGTGCAATAGCTGTTTAGTTCGCGGAGGTCTATGATATGACGCCATTTGTTCACACCGGGTTATGGGACGAGGAACATGCGGGAGACGTAGAGGGTGTTGTAGGCGCGCTCTCAGGCTCCGCTGGCTTCGAAGCGTGGGAGCTCCGTAGCTAGGAAGTCGAGTTGAGGCTGGGTGGCGTCCTTCATGGAGACTCCGTGGTTGAAAGGTCGGGGACGTAGGCCGTGTTTGAACTTGACCCGCACGCCATGGCGGATCCAGTTCACGACTTGACCGCTCGCGCCGATATGCTCCCACTCCCGCCATCTTAGCCGCACGCGGTGACGCATGTAGTTGGATGACGGGGAGCAGGAATCGGCGCGGCGGGCCACACCATCACTTCTTTGGGGCGGGTTTCGCCCCGTCGCTGGGTTTGGTTCCGGCCGTTGTTGCCGATGCTGCTGCTGCTGCGGCCTCGCGCTTGTCGGCGGCCGCCTTCTTGGCCTTGGCGTCCTGTCCGGGTGGCTTGTCTCGCGTGACTCTCGCGAACGCTGCTCCAGGAGCTGCTTTGCTGGCGGCATGTAAGTTGACTTCGAGCGTCCGATCGACGAAAGCTTGGCGTAGCTCGTCCAGTGCGCTTGAGACCGCGGTAGGGTGCGGGCGGCAGAAACGCTCGTGGGCGAGTTCGGCGAACACTCGGTCCGAATCCGAGTTCGTTTGTCCGCCCTTGGTGAGGCGGAGAAGGCCCAGTCGAGTACGGGCGGCCTCCTCCGTCGCTTTGTGGGTGCGATGACTCGCTCGGATGAGGGCAACGGCCGCCGCCTGCTCCGCTGGTAGAGAAGGTCCAGTTGACAGCGTGTCCAAAGCCTCGCTCATTGCCGCGTTGGCGCAGCTGTCGAAGAAGGCATAGCACCCGATGTGGAGGTATTCGTCGTACCCCGCTCGGGATTTTATGTCGTTAAAGAAGCGGGCCGTGTCGTCCGTTAGCGTCCAAAGGCGAGGTTCGTCGATGTCGCGAGGGGGTTGCTCCAAACCGGCAGGGATGATTTTACCGTAGGCGGCAAAATCGACGAACTCGGGCTCGTGGAGCTCGGGGTCGTCGTTCAGCAGGTCGATATGCGGCTCATGGGCTTCCTTACCACCCTCAGTCGCAATGGTCGCGTCAGGGGGAATGGACTGCTGTTGATTCGGAAGCACGGGTGGGCATGTCAATCGTTCGAGTTGGGCTAGTAAGGCGGTGTTTGACGCCCGAATCTGCTCAGCGAGTCGGAGTTCGAGGGCCGAAACCGCGGTTTGAATATGTTCGGAAGTACGTTGTTCAATTACAAAGGGGAAAGTGTCGACTCCGGGAGCGGAGGACGACGGCTCGGGCTGCATGTTGTTAGACGGCGACCTAGAACGTGGGGATGTATCTCGTGACGCTCGAGTGCGCATGAGACGATGTAAACTGACACTCTGCTCGACTACGAGAGTCGAGACTGCAATTGCGCGAGCCAGATGGGCGAGCGCAAAGCAGAAAGTGCCAGTGCTCGGGGGTTGCACCGGCTTAAGGGGCTGCCACTAGCTAGTGCTGCTGGGGGCAGGGCATGGGGCGTTGCGCTAGGTGTTTCCTCAGTCCTCGAGGGTCACCTCGAGGACTGGGTAAGACGCGCCGCTTTTACAGTAACGCTTACCGTTCAGGTTTGCGTTCTGTCACATATGTAAGTAAGTTTTGCAAACCTCTAGATTTAAAACAATCTGACTAGATGAGCAGGAATAATACGCTATGCCTGCAAAGTACCGGCTGAAGGCAGTGACAATTGACTACCCGATATCGCCAGCGACACATATTAACCGATGAGAACAGAACGACTCCATCATGTACCCTGGAGCCCGATCGACGAGGGCGGCGCGAGGGGCATACATGCTTTGGTCATGCGTGCCGTCGCCTGCTATACGAGTTCTCACCACGATACGACGCCGGAACGCCCGCTTAAGCGTTGAGTGCTACGTTGGAAGGCATTCGGGCCGTAGTATCCCCCCTATTATTAATTTTGGCAGCGCAGCCACAGTGCCGGTCTCCACAGAGCTAGGGGGACCGGGCGCCGGGGGGACGCGAGATCCTTGCGCCCGCTTGGCCGCGGCGGCGGACTATACGCTATCTCTTTCCGACTCGAAGCGGCGCGTACCTGCACGCACGCTGTGCAGCTGCAACTCGTGTATTTTAACACCTGTACTCGCACGTTCCGTCATCCCTCCTATTTGGTGCAGTCGCCGTCACAATTAGTCAAGGTAGCGTAACTTGCGTTCTCCCCGCGAGGTCGCTGCGGCTTGCCTGCAGGGGACGTCTGAAGGTGCGGGACCGGCCCACGCGGAAGTACCCCCCCCACGCGCAGCACCGCCATTCTCAAAACTAAGCACACCGACGCAGGCCATAGCGCACTCCGTGTCGGCCTTCCTCCGCCGGACAAGACTTTCACGCAGCGACGCTATGCCTGGATACTGCTCCACTGGCTATCCTACGAGGCAGGCTGGATAGAGGGGCGCCGCCTGGAAGTCGTGCCACATAACCTGTTTTCCGACTAATTCTTTATTTCATTATTTTATGTTTATTATCGTTTTAGACTGACGACATATTCGCGAGAAAAAGTTTGACCGCACTAATATTCGTCGCTGTTTCGGTGCAACTGTATCAGCTGGAGATCACGCTGGCTCCTTCGGAAGCCCGCGCGCAGGACGCCGCTGGCGTTGGTGCTCACGATCGCGGCGACGGGCGGTCGTGTGCGACGACAATGCGGCGCTGCTCAAGCGACCCACAGTTTGAGTTTGAGGCGGCCAGGGACCAGTACCAGTCCTTCGCGGTCTGCCCTCGCACCTCAGCTAAGGCCCGGTGGAAATGGGCGTTCCAAATGACCAAAAAGTTTTGCAAGGTGCGCGCATGCCACTGCTGTCGACGGCGCGTCGCTGCGTCACGCCGCACCACCCCCTTCGTCGCCGGTGAGAGTCGCAGGCGGCGGCCGTGGGCTCCCCGCTGCTCACACATCTCCACACACCCGTGAGGGCACGCACATATACATGCACTCAGACACACACGCACACGCGGGCGCGCGCACAACCCCCCCCCCCCCCCCCCCCCCCCCTCTCTCTCTCTCTCTCTCTCTCTCTCTCTCTCTCTCTCTCTCTCTCTCTCTCTCTCTCTCTCACACACACACGCACTCACACACACACACACACGCACACACACACACACACACACACACACACACACACATAATTTCCCCCTCTCTCTCTCTCTCTCTCTCTCTCTCTCTCTCTCTCTCTCTCTCTCTCTCTCTCTCTCTCTCTCTCTCTCTCTCTCTCTCTCTCTCTCTCTCTCTCTCATACACATACAAACACACACACACTCTCTCCACCCCCCACCTCTCTCTCTGTCTCTCTCTCTCTCTCTTTCTATCTCTCATACACACACACACACACACACACACACACACACACACACACACACACACACACACACACACATCCTCTCTCTTTCTCTCTCTCTCTATTTCTCTCACACACACGCACTCACAGACACACCCACACACATAATTTTCCTCTCCCCCTCTCTCTCACACACACACACACACCCAAACACACACACACACACACACACACACACTCTCCCCCACTTCATTCTCTCTTCTATCTCTCTCTCTCTTTCCCTCTCTCTCTCTCTCTCTCTCTCTCTCTCTCTCTCTCTCTCTCTCTCTCTCCCTCTCTCTCTGTCTCTCACACGCACACAAAACACACTCGCCCTCTCGCACAAACACGCGCGCACACATTCACGAGTATGGCTATGCACGCGTTTTCCTAGAATCGTGTTGAGCCTCGAATGAAACTCACACAGGGGGCGTCCAGTAGTGATGGGTTTGTGATGCTGTTGCCGGAGCACTGGCTAGAGGCGCGACACCCAGAGCACCGGTCTCACCTAAAGGTGCGGCACTGGACTTTGAGACCGCTATTCGCACCAGGGTAGCATAGGAGCCCTTGGTTTTCGTGCTACTGCAGGGATGAAATTTACCTGATGAGTGGTTTGTTGGCTGATTGTTTTGTTTGAACACATCCTTCTCCCAGCCATACTTCAATCACTGGTTGCAATCCGGAACGGGGGAGGGCTTCTTCCACTGGCTTGACTACGGAGAGGGGAAGGATCTGGACCTACCGGAGAGGCCCAGGGCGCAGCTGGAGGCGTGCCGTGTTAGGTATGTATACGCGCATGCTAGATGTGTGTGTGTGTGTGTGTGGGGGGGGGGGGGGGGGTTGTTTGTGTGTGCATTCTGCGCTTATTAAGGCGTTTGTGCGTGTGTGTGTGTGTGTGTGTGTGTGTGTGTGTGTGTGTGTGTGTGTGTGTGTGTGTGTGTGTGTGTGTGTGTGTGTGTATTCATTCCAGCATCCCCACAAACACCCCTGCCCTCCTAATAGTGCCCACTGGTAACCAATAACACAACCATGCACATGATTTGTGTTTGTATAAAGAAAACACATACACGCACACACGTAAGGCCCCTCTGATGCACGTGTCTACTTTATTTGTGCTTGTGTGGGCTTCGGTGGTAGTTTTGAACGTGGTGCGCCCTGCGGTGCAGGTACTGTGGACCGGAGCTGGCGCTGTTGGAGGTGTGTGTGGAGGAGGGGCTACTAAAGTATCGCATCGGAAAGCGCCTCGTGCACACGCCGCTGGACAGCGAACCCTCCACCTCTAGCCAAACCCTGAATACAGCTACGTCGGGGGTCCCTGGAGAGGTAAGCTCCATCTTTGTTGAAAGGTTGGCGGGAACACACACACACACTCATACACCCACACACACACTCAAACACACACACACGCTCATACACAGGTAGGCACACTTACTGACACATAGGTACACACACACGTTCACAGCGACACACAGACACCCACACACACACACACACACACACACACACACACACACACACACACACACACACATAGCACACACACACGTGCCCGCGCGCACGCACACCGAGCTCCCCCTCTTTCCCCTCACACCTCCTCCTATGTTTGACTCCCATATCTGAGGCCAGTGGCATTGGTGTCTGTGTTCTTTCAGGCGCGACCAAAGTCGAAGTGGATCTACGTGCTTGACGTGCACAATCGGTTTTACATCAATAAAAAGCAGGCAGGTGAGTTTCACCACTCGAGCTTCACGCGAGGTGGGCCGGTGCGGGCGGCGGGGAGTATCATTGTCGACGACGGCCGCGTGCGGCAGATCACCGCCTGGAGTGGCCATTACCGCCCTACGGAGCAGGACTTTGACGAGGTCATCGCGTACTTGGGCTCGCGGGGTGTAGATATGAGCCAGGCGAGTACCGCTCTGTGTTTGAGCAGTGCCTATTGGCTGGGTCATAAATTTCAGAGTAAACACTCTTCGCGTGGTCGTGTAGGTGTGTGCAAGGGAGTATTTGTGTGTGTGTGTGTGTGTGTGTGTGTGTGTGTGTATGTGTGTGTGTGTGAGAGAGAGTGTGTATGTGTGTGTATGTGTGCGTTTGCGTGCAAGTATGCGGCATTTGATGGCGTTTGCTTTCAATGCTGATTGCTAATGGATGTGTGTCTATTTGGTTGGTTTCAAATTTGTGAAGCGTGTGTGTGGGTGCGCCTCCTATGAATATCACTGGTGTGTGGATTAATGGGCTTTTGTGTGTATGATTTTCGGTCTGTAGGTTGAGAAATTCCTGACCAAAATGAAGGCGGGCTCCAAGATGGCGGTGCCTCCGGCCGCGAGGGAATTGCCAATTGGGATAGGGGAGTTGAGGCGAGTCAGTTGCCCACCGACGGGTGAGGTGCCCGACAGGACAACGGAGGAGGAGCGGGAGCCGAAGGCGATCGACCCGCGGCTGTCCGAGCTCCAGTTGCAGTTGCAGGCAGGTAAGGGCGACCCGGAGGAGCGCTTCTTGCACGGCATCCTCTCCCCCCTACGCCCTCAGAGGATGGTCAGCTTCAGCCACGCGACCCGCCCCGAGTCTAGCGAGCTCGGCATTGCATATTCGCCCAGCACGACCGCGCAGATCAGCAATGTGCTGATGGGGCCGCTGGATAAGTCTGCGCTGAGGTCGTGCGTTAGCTCCGGCGCGCTTGGGCACGTGCCCGAACAGGTACGGCAGGTGTAGCTGAGAAACGTGCCAGTGGGAGGCCGCATTGGCATCAGGAGAGAACAGTTGGGGGGGGAGGTTGCTAGTGTGTGTGTTTGTGAGTGCGTGTGTGTGTTGTGAGGGGTATTGCGATGATGGTTTTGTGTATGCGCTTGGGGAAGTATGTGTGTATGTGTTTATGTGGGTGGGAAGGATGGGTGAGGTGTGTGTGTGTGTGTGTGTGTGTGTGTGTGTGTGCGTGCGTGCGTGCGTGTGTACGTGTTATGGTGTGTCGGTGCGTGTGTGTGTTTATGTGTGTGCGTGTGAGGCTTGGGTGGGAAGCTTGGTGCGGGTGTGTTTGCATTGTTGTATGTGTGTTTGTGTGGGTGGTTGTTTTTGCGTT